>CM046450.1:30323138-30560660 GCA_025506515.1 Flaveria trinervia | reverse complement strand
GTATTATTACGTCATGGTTTCACCTGTTTTAGAGGTGAAGTTTTCAAACTGCTGCTTCAGGAGATCCTTCTTGTTCTCCATGGCTTTCGTAGAACCCCCATACATTAGTTTCAAAGCATCCACACCTGTTTAGTTGTTATGTATTTCTATAAACCTCTGTATACAAAGTTTGGAATAGCAGTCTGAATGGCTATCTTGGCTTTCTGATTAATTTTTACTCTCTTTCTATCTTCATCAGAGTAGTCAGCCACACCATTTGAAATCATACCACCTCCAGCATCAGCTAAAGAGGTGCTTCGTATGTAAGGTCCTGAGACAACAGATTCCCATATCCTAGAGTCATGTGACTTGATGAAACCTTTCATTCTTTGGCACCAGTGTCAAAGTCTTCAAGAGTGATCAGTGGGACTTTGTCATGGTTCCAGTTTCTATATCAGCTTTAATGATAGCTACCATTTGAGATGTTAAGTATTTTGTGTGTGTGAGGGATCTTAAGATGGTGAGATCTTATAATCAAGAAACTGGAATGCTCTGATACAAATTGCAGGACCGTTTAAGGGGTTGGTCACTTACAACATAACACACAATGAGGAGTGTTCATTTAGAACACTTAACAGATCAAATAGGGAACTACCAACCAGTCACCTTCATACTAAGTAAAACAAGTAATAGAAAGATAGAACAAGAACAATAACAAATAACACAAGTGTTTGGTTTTCAGAATGATGTATATCGATCTTAAGTTCCTTACAAGTGCTTACAAAGAATACAAATATAAAGATTACAAGGGACATGAGATACTTTATACTACATCCTACAAGTGGTCATACTTTAAAGGCCAGCTGGATACATGATTTAGACAATAACAAAATCAATGTAGAGTCAAAAGGCAGATTGCCTTTTGACTAGTGACTATGACATGATATAAGTCACATCATAATATATTACAAAAAGGATAAAAGTACATAAAATAGAAATAAACAGACTCAAGACTCAAGTACAGTATATCAAAAGTATGGACCTTTCACCAACTTGTGAAAGTTGGTGAGTCAAATAGAGTTGTAGCGAAAAGGTGTCTAGCTTTATGGTAGAATGTACATCATATAAAGCATGTACTAATAGTTTTCGGAAGAAATCTGTCTTCATAAAGTGGCTTCGGAAGACTTTGTCTGTGAAGCTTCGGAAGTGTCCGTGAAGCTTCGAAAGACTCCATGTTTGGCTTTGGAAGATATTGGTCTTGGGTTCGGAAGATTTGATACTTAGAATGTTTTATAATTCACAATGTAAAACTTCTGAAGGATTCTACTTTAGCACTTGAGGCATGCATGCAGGACATAATGTTTGAATGTTTTGGGTTGCATCAGTCTTATATGAATCCTTATAAATACTGATTATATTATTATTATTATTATTATTAGTATTATTATTATTATTATTATTATTATTATTATTATTATTATTATTATATATATTATTATTATTATTATTATTATTATTATTATAATTATTATTATTATTTTATTGTTATCGTCATCATCACTGTCACCGTCACCGTCACCGTCACCATTACCGTCACCGTAACCGTAACCGTAACCATGATCGTCATCGTTATCGTTATCGTTATCGTTATTATTATTATTATAACGATGTAAACATTTTGTAAATAGTATTTAATTAACAATATAATACTTAATTTAAATAGTACAATAAAAAAATATAAATATAATGTTAATTTAAAGTATATATATTATTAATTTGATATGTCGGTGATCGTGGATGTTGAAGTTTTGCTTTTCCGGTGAGAAAGTTAGTAGGTTTGTGTGGTTTACCAGTGGTAGAGCACCGTCGGAAATGAGAAAGAAGTAGCAAACCCACCTTTAGTGATGAATCGTACATAGCTCAAAATTTTATTATGATAAACTAAGTTAATTGGGAAGATAAAAACAAATGTACCGAGGAATTGGCATAAAATCTCTTGAATATTTGAAGATAATGAAAAGAAGAAAAAAATACTAAATTAGGAAAATAATAACGTTTGACGGTGAGCCTAGCCAGCAGCCCCCAGAAGTTACATATGATTTCCAATTTTTATTTTTGTTATCTTATATAATAATTTATTTATTTTACATTTTTAACATTCTTATCTTGAAACACTTATTTTACAATGATATATGCGGAATCCAAAATAAGATATAAATTGTTTAACTAAAATATTGAGATCCATAAATATATAATTATTTAAGAGCATTCACACTAATTTCATGTATATATATATACGAGTGAGTGTCTTATATTATAAGGTTTGGGGTTTAAAATTGATGCTCACCGATTTTAATGAGAGATTAGGATGAGAGATTAGGAGGAAGTTCAAATTATAAGTCAACAAAAACAACCACTTTGTTACAAAAGAACCCGTGACAATACGCGGGGTGGGTTAAAATTCTAGTAGTTATAAATAAAATAATACTTAATATAGTGAATTTGGTCACGTAAACTAACTCATGTATTAATTATAATAAGTTTATTAAATGAGTACAATTTAAGAACACTTGCATAAAATACTTATACCAAATGCTCAAATTTTTGTTACATGTGTTTTACAAAATAAAAAATTATCAATCTACCTACGGATTTTGTATTATATAAATGTAGACATACATTTAACTAAAATAAATGTATATAATATAGTTTAAACTAAAATAATTAATTATTTGATCACATCTTTTTAAACTGCAGTTATGTCTAGACTACCATTTACATAGTAAACTGCAGTTTATAAATGTAATATAACATTTTGATCGGTCAAACTAGTCTATGAAACCTAGGTTCTTAAATGGTGATATGTACAAATGCTATATCGCTAGGTAGCCATATTGACTTTTAAAGTTAAAACTTGATGATACCACATGGTTAGGTAGACTTGACAATACAGAAAATACCACATGGTAAGGTATTAATAGATCAACAATATTTGACCATGTGTGGCCTGTTAGTGGTTGAAAAAATTAGAAAATATAAAAATCAATTGCTATTATGGTAAGTTGATAGGTAAATTGATCATTTTCGTAAGTTAATTTACTAAAATTAAGGTACTTAACCATGCATAACCACACATTCTCATTTCTATAAGCCAAGTAATGTACTAAACCATGCATACATTAACTAAGAAACCACACGAAACCTAATTAAACATACATCTACACAACCAACATGCAGCAGCCACCTTATTCTTGAAACATACAGCATCAAACTTCAAGCTTCATCCAAGAAAGCTTGCAGGTTGAGGGTGGATGATCCACCAGTCTTAACAGCTTCACTTGCAAACACCTTCCATTTTAACGCATTTCTACTTATCTCTTCATTCTCCATCACCATTTTCACACACCTCTCCATCTCCTTCCCATTCACCACTGCATCTCCACCCCCTTCACCCTAACTCCAGTTCGCCAAACACATTCAATCATCTTAGCGTTCGTCATCTGATCGGTCCATTGCGGACACGCCACAATTGGAACACCTGCAGCCAACGCCTCCACCGTCGAGTTCCACCCACAATGCATAACGAAACACCCAATTGCCTCATGCTTCAATACCTCCACCTGACAACACCAACTCACCACCAACCCTTGTTGCTTCAATTCATCAACCTTCCACAGTTTCAACACTTCAGCATCGTCCCTTATCACCCACAAAAACGGCAGACCGATTGCAAGCAACCCAGATGCGATCTCCTCAGCTTGATCACTTGATAAACGAGACACACTTCCAAATGACACATACACCACAGACCCTTTTGGCTTCGTGTTCAACCAGTTCACACAAATGTCATCTTGTTTCCCATAAGAGTCTTTTTCGTTCAAAGGTCCAATCGGAACGTAATCAAAGTGTTTGATCGCTTTCATGGAGTCAAATTCAAGTTCATCAAAACTGTTCACAAGAATTTTTGGACCAGTTTTGATCACGTCGATATGATCTTTATACAATGGCAGAAGAAAATCATGTTCTTTAGGTGTTACCGACGAGAAAAACGAGGTAGATCAGCGATGGTTAACGGTGGCAATCCACGTAAGTTGATCGGAAACTGAGGGTTATAGTTATTAGCAGATATCAACTCTTGACACCATTGAAATAATAATAGTAAATCTCCAACACAGTAGCTGATTGGCACCAGAAGAGAGTTGATCTAACGTTATGGGCATCAGCCACTCGAGCCACCCACGGGACAATGGTGGTGTAAACCAAGTGGTCAAATGGCTCGCCTTTAGCCGCTGCTGCTCGAAGGATTTCCGCAACGGCACGAGCCCCATGTGCGGCGAAATCTGCGATGTGTTGTTGTAGGGTGGTGGGGGTGGTTTGCCGATAGTGTAGCCATCGTGGGCATCGGAGAATGGGGCGAAGGTTAGACCATTGGGTGCGGTTTGTTTGTCGATGGTTTGGATGACTCTGGTGCTGGTGCAGAAGGTGACGGAGGCACCCAGGTTGAGGAATCGGGATGCTAGGCGGAGGGATGGTTAATGAGGCCTTGGCCTGCGTAGGTGACGATTAGGATTTTGCGGTGAGTGGTCATGGGTTCAAAGAGTGTTTATGATTTGGTTTAAATTTAATGCGAACATGCAATATTTATATGCAAAGGATGCTTATGTTCCGGTGTTTAAATGCCATCATGTAAAAAGTGATCTATTCCGCCCATTTTCTCAAATTTTTATAAGCTCTTTTTAGGGCCTTAAACGAACCAAACGAACACGAACAAGGTTTTTTTCGTGTTCGTTTGTTAAGAAATAAAATTGTTCATAATTATTCACGAACACTTCCCGAACGAGATTTCTTGTTCGTGTTCGTTCATTAACAAAATGAATATGTTCATGAACTGTTCACGAACACTTAACGAACGCAAATGAACACAAACAAAAGTAAACGAACACAAAGAACTGTTCGTGAACATGACGAACACAAAAAAAACTCATAAACACAAACGAATACAAATTATTATAGATTTATTTTAGAATAAAATTTATATTTTTATTACAAGCATTACACAAAATCAATAAAAATAAATAAGTAGTTAACATAAATACCAAAAAATACTTGATATAATAGTCATAAAAATAAATGACACATTAACTAAGAATATAAACGAACACCTTAACGAACATAAACAAACACATTATTGAAGATTCACGAACGAACATTCACCAACGAACATTAACGAACACATTATCGAACGTTCATGAACATAAATGAACGAATTCGACTTGTGATCATGTTCGTTCGTTTAACTTAACGAACAGAATTTTCTTGTTCATGTTCGTTCATTTACTAAACGAACGAACATAAACGAACTTCCCGCCGAACGGTTCACGAACTGTTCGCTTAACGTTCAGTTCGTTTGCAGCCCTTAGCTCTTTCACTCTAAAAAGATTACATTTCTTTCTATCCCTTTATTTATATAATATTAGTTTGCAACTATTATATACATGATAGATTTTGCATCTTATGCTTATTGGGGTTTCTAAAGAAAAATTTATTTTTCATTTTTAACTTAAAGTTTTTTTTCTAATGTAAACTTACAAAATTTAACTTTTTTTACCTTTAGCTCAAAATTCTTCATATTTTTCAATTTAGTATCGTAACTTTTACCCTTTAAACTTTGTTCCCCTCTTCTTTCACTTTTCGTAATTTTTCGTTTATATATCGTTCTAATTGTGGCAAGTTAACACGAGCAACATGCATGTATATTTTTATATTTCTACATTTCACTTTACATTTCACTTTACATTTCATTTTATATTTTGTGAGTTACATGATACAAATGTGTGTGTGCTTCAATATTTTTACATTTATTTTTCTTATGACAGGTTTGTCGAAACGCGTGGGTTATTAGATAGACTTAGTTATACATTTCTATGTTTACGTCTTGGTATACTTTGCTCGTATTAACACATCACGACTTCAATTTCGGTGTCGTTGGCAGTGGTGTCATTGGTGGTGGTCTGTTGTTGGTAGTTTTGCGCGGGAGGATTAATTTTAGTTAACTATTATGTTAAAACTAAGGAAATTACATGAGTTATAAAAGATACAAAAAACAATTAACAATTTTGATAACTTAAATAGTAAAATAATCTGTAAGATCATGAAAATTTCGATAAGATCGCGTCTCGTGAATGAAACGCTTATTTAATCAAACACAATTAGTAGATTGAAAAGAGAAGAGATCAGATTGAACACCAAAACAATATAAATAACTTCAATATATTTCCTTAGATAAATTTGATTACAAGCGTATGATCACAAGTGTTCTAACAACTAAAAATAACCTCTATATATATACTAAACCAAAAGGTTCTCGTGCGAGAAATAACTTCTTGCGCTAATTCAAGTTTCCGCGCAGATGGTTTTTCCTTGTTTTGATTTCCGAGGATGTAGTTTTTAATCCTTAACTTTCCGGTAGGATTAGTGAATCAAACCTGCAGGATCGGTTTTGATACTCAACCCAAGTATTTTACTCACACAACAGTCAAGAAGTAGAGTATTCTAAGAGTTGATTATATAACTAAGTAACACAAGTAAACACAAGAGAAATATTTTCAAGATACTTGTATATATTATTTCTCAACTCAAAGTTTAAAGACTCTTACAAGCGTACTACAAGAGTTTCAATGAGAAACTATATATACTATTATCTACAGCCGGATATACTTTTGATACCAGCTGAAATCCTCTACCTAAAGTAGATGCTACAAAGCTATAGTTTAAGGTATCTTAGATAAATGTCTTATGTAAGATATGGTAGTCATGACATGTCCATGACTTATCTTTTGTCACCGACTAAAAGTTGGCAACTTGTCTAACATATAAAGGTGAACAGTGGAATAAAGTATGGTTAACAACATGCCTTTTGGGAAAATACATGCAGTATCAGAGGTCTGCAGTGGAGTGTCAGTGATCATACTTATGTCCACCGGTTCATACAGCATCTTTCGAAGGTAATTGGCTTCTTCGGAAGAACAAGTTCTTCCGAAGCATTGTATACTTTGAAGAAGCTACTTCTTCCGTGGCTTGGGGAAGTCTACTTCGGAAGTCATTGTCTTTGAATTTGCCTAAGTCTTGAACTTTGGAAGAGAAGACTTTGTCTTCCGAAATTGGAGCTTTTCCTCCGGAAGTTGATTCTGCACTTTGTCTTCGGAAGAACTCCATATCCTTCGGAAGTTCCATAATTAGCTTTGGAAGTCCTTTACAAGTTGAACCAAAATTATTTAAGTGTTTGGTTTTGGTTGCACCAGCCTTCTTCTTGATCCAACAAACTCCCCTAAGCTGATGCTACCAAACCTCACTTGTTCCTGCTTCTCAAAACTTTCAAACACCAGAGAAAGCAGATATATCTGGTTTTTGTTCTTCCGGAAGTGATTTAAGTAGTTTGTACAAATCATTCGTAGATAGGAGATCCATTCTGTTACTTGAATGATGTGTACCGTCTGCTGAGTCCTCTGAAGATAGTTAGATGACTGGAGTTCTAGTCATACTTCCATCTAACTATTGGTTCAAATTCAGGGCCTTCCACCATCTGTGAAAGGCCTTGCCTTTAGTGGTTGAACTTTCCTTTTTTTTTCTCTCTCAACTTCAACCCCTCTTCAATCTTAGCTTTTGCAGTTAGCTCAGCAAGATGAAGGTTGCTTAAATGATTCTGATCTGAGGTGGTAGCTGTTTTGGAGTTGGTGGATTGGAGAATGGCTTCTCTGCTAACCTAACAATATCAAATCTGCTAGAGTGTAGCAGAAAGAGACATTCAGCCTGTTGCTCTCTCCATTTTCTCTCTCTCCAAACAAAGTTGTGAGAGACTTCATCGAATCTCCACTAGATAACTTTCTTTCTAGGCACAAGGGGTTGACTAGAACCTTGTTCCCTTTCTTTGTATCCAGTAGAGTCACCAGCTTTTTCTTAGCTTCTTCTCTTTATCATTTAGTGAGTCAGAGTTAATGCCAAGGAGTTTAACAGCCTAGGCCAAGTTCCACTTGGCAGATCAAAAATTGATCTTTTGTGAGGGAACATGAGGATCCATTAATATAAGTCAGCTGACAGAATCCTCCTCACATGAGAGATCACTCAAGGTGTACATTTGTTGAGCTCATCTGATATCCTTAAACTCCTCTAAGGAGAATGTCTAGAAGGCTAAGAGATGGTCTGGATGGTTGTCGGGTAGGTAATAAAGTTTGGGTTCTGGTAAGGTTAGTTGAGGGATGATTAGTTGAGGGATGATTAGTTAAGGTGGTTGTGGTGATGAGATCGGTATGGTGGTTGGTGTAGGTCCAGGGTGTAAGGTTCGGAATTGGTTTGGTTTTTATAAGGAAAGGAATGGGAAAGGTTCAGGTTGAGGTTGGGGTTGAGTTGGGTTGTAGGTTGGGGTGAGGTGTTGGTTTGTAGATCATCCCTGTACTCTTCTGTACATCTCTTTCCTCTTTCCAACCGAATGTCAGCCTTGATTTCATTGAATGTCGCTGGAGTGTCTTTTCAGACATAGGTCCTACCTACTTACCAGAGAAGCCATGAGCCCAAAGAATCCTTCATCTAGGCTTTCTTACCTATGTTCTTGGCGATAGTGACCCCAACTTCTTCTTCTTTTATTCTTCTCCCTTAACTTCTCTCTCGCAACTTTCTTCCTCTCTTTCTCTAGTTGATCTACTCTTTGTTGAAGAGCCATAGGATCATGTCATTATCATATGGAGATAGTTCTTGAAGAGTGAAACCCTTGGAGGTTAGGCAAGATATCCTTTCCTTCCCGAGCTGCAGATCAACTTCCCTCTTCTCCCTTTCTCTTTCCTCCTCTAAGGCCAACCTTGGTGCTTCCTCCCTTTGTTCATTTTGCAGCATGGTTGCCTTTTCTAGCTTTACTATCTCCACTAGTGGTAGCAGGAGTATATCTTCACTTACAGCTCCAAGCATGATGAACCTGTCAATGATCTCTACCTTTTCTTGTTGTTGACTGCCTCCAAGTTGGTTGTAGCTGCTTTGGAACTGGTAGCTGGCTACTTCTCAGTTGGGAGTCCACCTTTTCTTTTGAGCTTCTCAATCCTCTCTTCTTCCTCCTGAAGCTCTTCCGCATTCATTTTCTTCTTTCCTTTATCATCTTTGGAAGTGCTAGACTTTGGTGGTTCTTGGATGGAGGGTTCAGGTTGAGACATGGTGGATGGAGATAGTGAAGTTGTTGAGCTAGGTGTCAGATAAGAAAGTCCTCACTATGATGACTAGGTCCTCGGTCAAAGAGAACATACTTTTCGCAGCTTCATCTCAGCTTTGGAAGATTTAACTTGTTCTTCTGAGGCTTTGACTTTAGCTTCAGAAGTTTGAGGGGATGCACTGTCTGTCCCAACTGTTTCAGTTGTTGGGCCATAAGTCCTTATTTCCCCTTCGAAATGAATCTCAGGTTCCATTTGGACCTTAGGTTGACCAACTTCTTCCATAGTGATAGAAGATGCATTTAACCTCTAAATCTCTTCAACTCCAAAGTATATCATAGCCGCATCAGGGCTAGGCTGATCCAAAGAAAATCTTAATAGGAACATGGGGAAGATCCTGTTGAGAACTCTAAGCATCCTTGGATGCATTTGCAGGAAATTGGGATGGATCAGGCAAGACAGTTGCAGTGGGAGCCGAATATCCAACAGATAGGAAAGTTAAAGCTTGGCTTCGTGGTTCCTCTGTTATTTGTCTCTGCACACTCTCCCCTTTTAGTAGCATCATCTTGAGAGCTAGATAAGCTAGAGGAAGAGGTCAATGAGACCTGAGTTGGTACATGCCTAAAAGATCTCTCAATGTTTCTTAGCTAGTTGAGCCTTGAGATTTTCAATCTCAAATGCTGAGTGGCAGACCTATCCTCTAAGTCTTAACCTTTGATTCAAGATTTGAGACTTTAGAAAGTAGGTCCAGAATGATGAGTTGCATACTTCCCTCATCTTCTTTTGAAGAATCACGGGGAGATGAGGTAACATACCTTGTATGTTCACCCTCACCACCAGATGTGGTTTCTTGTCACCCTGGTTCCCTTCCTTAAGGATGTCTCTTCAGATTCATCAAAAGGCATAGTTGCGGTAGATTCAGTATCAAAGATGGTTCCACTGACCTAAGGATCCAATGAGTTTCCTTCAGTAGTGGCAGCTAGATCTACATGAGTCCCCTCCACATCTGTGGGACTCAACTCAGTTGATTTTAACTAATGTGGCTAGAAATAAGAGGTCCTACTAGGCTCTGTTGATCCGTTAGAGGGTGTTGTGGATCAACTTCATTGCCATGAAGAGACGTAATCTCCTCATCAGTTCTGAATAAAAGGTCAGTAAAGGATAGGGAAGTAAAGCCTAGTGACCCGGGACTTTGATCAATGTCTAGTAGCATTGAGCCTTGGTGGGGCTATCCTTTTTTGGTTTCTCAGAAGAGTGTTAGGACTCATCCTGAGGGCTTGCAGCCTGGGTTTGAGGCTCAGGGAATTGAGACTAAGGAGGCTCAAATCCCATATTAAGGTCGAAGGAGAAGGATGGGGAGACCTCTGACTGAGTGGGAGCCCATGCTTCCGCTCTTGTCTTTGTGTTTGAATAGGAGGGGCTTGCTTAATCAAAGTAGACTGAGCAACGGTTCATTATGTCATTGATATGCGTGTTTGATGGGGTGAGCAGGCATAACAATGGTAGTTGCTAGTGTGGGTTCATCACCTGTGGGGGTGAACAGGGATGTCACCAAGATCATTGGCTTAATCATACCTGGAAGTAGGTTAGTGTGCCTTCCAGTGAAGTTGGTGGACCCTCTCTTCAAGATCTTGAAGATGGTCGGCCTTATTTGAGGGACATTCAAAGTAGCTGCACAGAAAAGCTTACTCTGGTCTAGCTCATAGTTGATTATATGCTGAAAAAAACCTAGGAAAACATAAGAATGTGTCCTTTTGGAGGTTTTCTAGTAGGTTAGTCAACACAAACCTTGAGTAATTAAAGCGGAGGCTCTTCACCAATCAATGACTAGGCAGCCCATTCCTATGGGATTTGATCCCATCCCCCAAACTTGTTGATAGACAATGAAGAAGAATATGAAGTAGGAATTTCAGTATAAGAAAAATTGAACTTATAGACTATAATCCTATTCATATCTCCATCGTATCCCATTTGAAGATAGGTGTCATCAAGGTTTTATTTGGGGAACTCAGTAGGAGCGCCTTCATCATGGAGCTCCAGATGCTCCCAGATGACCTGTTCAGTAACGATCAACTCCTAACCAGAAATGCTCGTTTGAATAACCCTAACTCCATTTAGGAGTATTGTATGACCGTTACTCCAGATAACTTCCATGTGGTTCAAGTAAATAGTAGGGTTTATGATGAGAGTAGGGAAGTAGGAGAGATTGAGTAAAGAAGGAGATGAAATCTATGAAGTCAACATCCTTGGTAGAGTCAAGGAATGCGACTTGGTTTGCTGAGGATTGAGTGCCATGGTGAGAAAGGTGATGATGAGACAAGTTCGAGCAGGGTGAATTTAGGGTCAGCAGGCTTTGGACAATAAATTTTGGTAAAAATATTAAAGTGACGAGTCGGGACTATTTAAACTGGTGACATGGTGGTGTTGGGTGGATAAGGTCAAAAGATGGTTTTGGGGTTAGATGTGATAGTCGTGGCAAGGTGAAAAACCATTCAAAAGATTCTGAAATCATTAATAAAATCTTTACTTTTTACTATGTGGGGCCCAAAGGTTTCCATTACAGAGAGAGTCTTCTTCGGGAAGGTAAAAGTATTTCCGAAAGATTTTCTCTTCCGAAGCCAAAACTTATTTCCGAGGGTAAATGAATTTCACTTCCGAGAATAAGAATGTCTTTCGAATAATGAAGTTTTCAAGCTTCAGAAGTAGTGAATATATGCTTCCGAGACTGAAAACTCTTCAGAAGATAAAATTTGAATTGAGAAAATTGCCTTCGCAAGATACTGAAGAGTTCTTCCGACTATAATTTTCTCTTCAGAAATAATTACACTTAATCAATTAGGAAGAATAACCTTTTGTAACAAGGCTTAGAATGTATTTGACAAAAGACAAGACACATTTAAAAAGGTTTTCAAATTAGATATATTAGTTAATGTTTATCATCCCAATAGCCATAATGAGATACTTGAATCTTTGTTCATCAAAGGCTTTGGTGAACAAATCAACATATATTCATTTGAGTCAACATTGACTAATTTAATCAGGTTTTTTCATGAATATCTCTAATGAAATGGTACCTATATCAATGTGCTTTTTCTTGGAGTGCTTCACAGGATTTTATGTGATGGAGATAGCATTGTTGTTGTCAATATGGTTAGGGGTGCTCATGAAGTTGAATCATAGTCTAGCATCTGGTTTTGAATCCACAGCACTGAGCACATCAACTTGCAACATCAATGTATTTAGCTTTTAGTAGATGTAGAGACACAAGATTACTTCTTGCATTGCCATGAGATGGTCCTTCCACCAAGAAATTGACATCATCCTGATATGGATTTCTTGTTAATGTTGTAGCACCATAGTCACTATCTAAGTAGCCATAGAGATTGAAGTTGATATTACTAGGATACTAGAGACCTAATTTAGGTGCTCCTTAAGGTATCTTAGGATTCTCTTGGCAGAACTAGGTGAGACACCTTTGGAGCAGCCTGATATCTTGCATAAATACATGTAGCAATCATGATATATCGTCTACTTGCTGTGAGATACATCAAAGAACCAATGATTGCCCTATATTGATGTTGATCCGTATCCTCCCCCTTAGAGAGGACAAAGGTCATGGTTTCTGGGTATTGGTGTATTGCTGGCTTACAATCCTTCATATAAAATCTTTCTAAGATATCGGAGACATACTTAGATGATTGATAGAACCCGTCCTTCATTTGATTAACCTAAATTCCAAGGAAAAAGTCCATCTTTCCCATGGAACTCATCTCAAACTTCTTCTTCATAATGCACTCAAAGTCTTACACATTTGGTTATTTGAAGAACCAATAGGATATCATAAACATAGACCTGAACAAGCAATATGTCTTTCTCAAATTTTTGATAAAAAGAGTCTTATCAATGGTTCCTCTAGTGTAACCATTCTACAGGAGAAAACTGAGACAGAGTCTCATACCACAACCTAGGTGCCTGGTGCAACCATAAAGTGCTTTATCCAATTTGCACACATGTTGGGATTTGTGGGTCTTCAATTCCTGGAGGTTGGCACACATAGACCTCCTTATCTATATTTCCATATTGAAAGGCACACTTGATATCAAGTTGGTAGACAGTAAAATTCTTGGATGCAACTAAGCAAGGAAGATTCTAACTACCTCAAATCTTGCAATAGGTGCAAAGACATCATAATCAATTCCTTCCTTTTGGGTGTATCCTTGAACAACCAGTCTAGCTTTGTTCTTGATGATCAAGCCTCCATCATCTCTCTTGTTCCTGAAAACCCATTTGGTGCCTACAGTACTTGACCAGATGGTAGCGGGCAAAGGTTCCAAACTTTTTGTCTCTTGATTGAAGCAATTCTTTTTGCATTGACTCAACCTAGCTATTATCTTTGAATGCTTCTTCTACTTTCTTGGGTTCCATATGAGACAAGAAGTATGAGTACATGCAAACTTTCCCATGATGAGTTTTTCCCCTTGTTGTTACGCCTTCAGAGACTTCTCCTATGATGTTCTTAGCTGGATGAGTGTGTGAATCTTTAATCTGGGAATCACTTCCAGTTGCAAGATAGGTCCAAGTTGCACATATTTGGCTCAGGAACATGAACACTTGGTCCACCTGTTGTTCTGTGTCATTCATGAGGACTGATTGAATGAAAGAAAAACATCACCGGTATCAATTGACTAAGATGTAGTATTAACAGTTGTATGTTCCTTCAGAATACTACTTCCATTAGCTTGGTGTTGTATGTTAAACTAATGAGTTATTAGGCTCACTTTGCTGGTAACTTGTTGAAGCTCCACTGGTTCCTGAAATGGTCATGCCATCGGATCTACCAATGATGGAGCTTGAGGTTCAGAGACTCTTGGAGAACTTGGAAGAGGTCTGGGTAACTCAAATAGCTGATCTTCATCAGAATCACTTTGAGTAACTATTCTAGCTGAAACATTCTGACAAGATGGTTTAGAATAGTTTGGAACAATTCTAAATCAAAAATATGATCAGGGCCATTCCCCCTAACACAAGGAGTGTGCTCATTAACAACAATGTTGGATGATTCCTCAAATTGTTGATTTTTGATGTTATAGACTCTATAAGCAACAAGGTGGAGGAATATACAACAAAGATAGCATCATCCGACTTCTCAACAAATTTTGCCAAGTTGTCCTTTGTGTTAAGTATGGTACACCTGCTGCCAAAGGACCTTAGAAAGCCAATGAATGGTGGCTCTTGTTCCATAGCTCATAAGGGGTTTTCCATGTGTCTTGAAAATGAGGACCCTGTTCTGCATATAGCATGCAGTGCTGACTGCCTCTGCCCAGAATATTAGAGGCAGCTTTGAATTAGCTAACATGGTCCTAAAAGCCTTAATCAGTGTCATGTTCCTCCTTTCAGCAACACCATTTTGTTTAGGAGTTCTAGGAGTACTATATTGTCTGGTAATTCCCTTTAAGTTACAACATGAGTCAAGAACTTGATTCTTAAACTCAGTCCTTTGATCACTCCTAATTATCTTTACCTTGTGATCACTTTGATTTTCAATAGTTTCAGCAGTTTCAACTTTAGTTCTTAAAACGAATACCATGAACATCTTGTAAAAACATCAACTATCACAAGGCAATACAATTCATTTTCTAGGAGATCTAAGAAGCCCCCATTCATGAGATCTAAGAAACAGTGTTCATATCCAGCTTGTACATATCTCCTTTTCTAGGAGATATAAGAAGCCCCCATTCCTGAGGAATTGTCATCTTAGGTTTGAGGATGATGCACTCATGTTCTTTGAAGAGCATTTGATTCTTTTGATCACAAAATGAGAAACACTTAGGAGATTGTGTTCAAGCTTTTTGAAAAAGTTTACTTTGTCAACTCTTAACAAGCCATTTGATACACTTCCTCGGCCTAAATGTATCCTCCAGTCTCACCTCCAAATTGAACAGGACTGTAGAGAATCTATGAAGAGGTTGATGCATCCCAAACATCCAAAGTCTATCCTGCATGCTGCACAAGTGCATTGAAGAAAAATGCTTAGGAAGTTTTACACATACAACAGAAAATACTCAAAGTATAAAATCTTCCAAAGCCAAGACCAATATCTTCCGAAGCCAAAGATGAAGTCTTCTGAAGGTTCAGAGACAAAGTCTTCCGAAGCCACAACTCTTGAAGACAGATTTCTTTCGAAGACTTTTGTAACATGCTTTATCTTATATACTTTTCCATAAAGCTGGACACCTTTCCGCTACATCTCTGTAAAGTCACCAACTTGCATGAGTTGGTGAAAAGGTCCATGCTTTTGGTAACTCTACATTGAGGTCTTGAGTCTGTAACTTTCTACTTCATGTACTTTATCATTTTTGTAATAGATAAGGATGTGAGCTGTGGCATGTCATAGTCACTAGTCAAAAGGTAATCTGGCTTTTGACTCTACAATTGATTTTGTTTGTGTCTAGTCAATTGTATCCAGCTGGCTTTCAAAGTATAGCCGGCCGTAGGATGTAGTATAAGTATCTCATGTTCTTGTATATTTCCTTTATGCTTTGTAACACTTGTAATAGAACTTGAGAAAGCAATGTATAACATCCTTGAAAACCAAACACTTGTGTTCTCTTGTTCTGTCTTTTACTTATTACTTGTGTCCTTAGTGTCTTACTTATGATTAATCTAGTTTACTATTTTATTAAGTTTGGTTAATCTCCTCTTTGTGTTGTGTTGTAAGTGACCCCCTTCACCGGTCCTTCAAGAACCTCCATCAAAATGTTAAAATTGTTAAAGTAGAGATCTGTTCCTGGTCATGTGTGTGGAGCATCCACTATCCACTATCCAGAAATTATTGTTCTTGTATTGTTAATATCCCTACACATAAGGTGAAAAGTTAGTTTTCATTGGAAACCTAAGCGTCGCTGGTCTTGGGTTTTTCCATTGATGACATAATTGAACCAAAGTGAATGGTAGAGGGTTCAATTGATGTACTTGAAGAGGAAGGTATTGTTGCAACATCTTGTCTGATCTCCCATTCCATCCCATGGTTGATCAGTTTAGATGAGGTTGTTGAAGCTTGAGCAGCATGACTTTCTTTTGAAGCTTCTTCGTTTTCGGAAGAAGCATTCATTACATTCTCTTCCGAAGTAGCCTTCTTCTTGGAAGGTTTTAAGGAGGCTCTTTTGTTCTTTTGAACTGTCCTTGGCTTAACTTCCAAAACCATTGTTGCACCCTGAAAGGATCAAACATGCCAACTCAATTGGTGAATTGATGATTGTTCAGCTACAATCCCACAAGTCCAAGATGCAATGCGGATGAAGATATGCAAGAAAAATAACAAGTGTTTACTATTCCGCATTAACTAATGAGGAAGACATAATACTTATGCTGAACAAGTTACTCTTCCGCATTGACTAATGCGGAAGAACAAAAGAAGATGCGGACAAGACTTTGATCATCCGCATTGACAAATGCGGATGACCAACCAAATATGCACAAGTATTTGTTCATACACATTAACCAATGCGGATGACCAACTTACTAATGCTGATGATCAAGTGGAAATGCTGATCAAGATTATCTCATCCGCATTTCTCAATGCGGATGAACAAGCAGAGATACGGATCAAGACTTAGACTAGTTTCTGATGTAATTGGTCAGGGGTAGTTTAGTCATTTTGTAAAGGCATCTTGTCTTGTCTATAAATAGAATAGTTAACCTCGTACTAAGGTGATGGTTGATAGATAGAGGATTTTTGTTATAATTATTCTTTGTAATTTGTCAACTTTTATATATAAATACAAACAACATTTATGAGTAATTTTCTTGCTTGATTGTTCTTCGATTGTTTGTTTCCGCCACTCAATCGTTGAATTGATTATCATATTCGATTCTCAGTAAGAATATCACTCTTACTCACACCCAGTCAACCATTTTCCCTTCGGAAGAATGAGTTTCTTCCGAAAGCAACTTAGCTTCGGAAACCTGTTTTCCTTTTCTCATCACTTGAACCATATGATAAGTTCCAAATGTGAATCCTTCCTTGTTAACATTATTTGCATAATGTGTGCTTGCTAGATTGTAATAATAATCTTTAGCCAAGTGGTTTTGCAGACCACACATTATGTATGTAATGTTAATCTTTGAGGGTTTTGAGGGCTAAGGTTTCTTAATCTGATTGTCTTACTATGCAGCCTTCCCTTTTGACTTCTGATCCTTTGACATGATAGGAGTGTTGGTACTACACTCCTTTCCTGAATCAGAAGTGCCTACCACCTGAAATCCAGCTGAAATGAAAGAACCCTTTTGCTTTAGGTCAATCTTTAGCTTAGATTCATCTACTTTCTTGATAGTTCTTCTGGCTGTCTTTGCCTGGTTTCTTCTAGCTTTCGTGGATAGGAGTTGATCATCACAAGTAGAAATGGGTTGATTTACCTATTGCTTCCCTATGGTGGTCTCTATTGTTGCATCATTCTTCAACTCAAGTGAAGATGGGTCAGCAGATGGGAACTCTTGCTCTTCAGTACCACACCTTGCTTGTCTAATAGACTCATAAGAGTGTGGTGGAGCAATCTCATTGGTCCCCACCCTCCTTTGTTTTGATAACAATTTTGGAGTGGGAGGATGATGCAAGAATAGTTTGGAAGTTTTGCTTAGAAATAGCATGCTTCCTTGCTTGAGCCTCAGCTATTACTAGCTTGGCTTGAGCCTCAGTTAACTGGATATTAATTTCTTGATTTGAGTCCTGTAATTTATGTGTTCATGTTTTAAAGAAGATATTGTTTTCTCTAACTCCTTAACTTTATGTTGATAGTCAGATTCAACCTTCTTAAAGTCAGCTTTTAAGATGTTTAAGGACTCAATATTGGATTTAGTTTCCATATTGTAGTCCTGGTATATTTTAACCTTAGCATACAAGCTAGAGTATAGAGATGATCATATACCTTAAAGTTGTTTGTTCCAGCCATGAGTGCCTGAGCAGGGGTGACATCTTGAACCATAAAGCTCCAATCAACTTCTTGTGCTACAGCAGTAGCTTCAGTTGATTTTCTAGCAACTTTTGGTGTTGAAGGATGTGAGGAGGCATGAGCAGATCCCGAGTTTGATTTGGGAGCTTTGTATTACCTTGCAAAATGGCCCAACTAGTTACAGTTGTAACATTTGGCCTTTGCTTTGTCAAACCTGAACTGGCTGCTCGTTGTTTTATAAGGAACTCCCTTCAAGTTCTTTTAAAGTACTTCTTTGCCTTGTAGGTTAACGGTGCCATTTGTTGGACTATGTCCATGTATTCCACATCATCTGAGCTGAAACACTCTAGATCCTCAAAAAATAATTGAAAATTATTAAAGTGTCCACTCCCTAATACAAAAGCACAGCTGTCCTGAAAAGGACTAGGCTGAGCCTGTTGAGACCTTCGGGTCTCATGGAATGTGATGTAAGGCCCAGAAGAGGTGGATGGCTGCTGGGAGTAAGACATGTACTGTTAAGGTTGAGGGGGTCTTGAGCCTTCAGCAACCATGAGAGCGTTGCTAGTAGAAAGGCTTAAAGGTCTGCTTCCTTGACAGCCACTCTTGTTTTCTATCTCTACGCGGTATCCATCTAGAATACCATATAGCTCAGTCATTGTGAGTGTGTTCAGGTTCTCTATTCTCTTAATGGAAACAAATGAGGTTGTCTTGATATCTGATGAACCCTTTTATACGCCAGCTCCATTGTTTGTAGTTTTCTGGGATGATGATGGGTGCTTTAGTCGTCCTCCCCATTTCACATTTAGAT
This sequence comes from Flaveria trinervia, assembly GCA_025506515.1. Taxonomy (NCBI): domain Eukaryota; kingdom Viridiplantae; phylum Streptophyta; class Magnoliopsida; order Asterales; family Asteraceae; genus Flaveria; species Flaveria trinervia. The sequence goes on along the minus strand of CM046450.1, from coordinate 30,541,734 downwards.
TTCTGGTTAAGGGCCATGTTTTGAGTGTAGTAAAAGAGTGAATGAACAAGAGGTTGACTAGGATGGTTAGATCACACAATCAAGAGCCTATAAAGCTCTAATACCAATTGCAGGATCGGTTATGATACTCAACATAGGTATTTTACTCACAAACACTCAAGAAGCAGAGTACATCTAAGAGTTGATTATAATATACTAAGTAATGCAAAGAAAACACAAGAGAATAATTTTCAAGATACTTGTATATATTATTTCTCAACTCAAAGTATACAAGACTCTTAAAAACTTACTACAAAAGTTACAATGAGAAACCCTATATACTACTATCTATAGCCAGATATACTTTGATACCAGCTGGAATCCTCTAACTAAAGCAGATGCAACAAAGCTATAGTTTAAGTATCTTAGATAATGTCTTATCTAAGATATGGTAGTCAGGACATATTCATGACTTACCTTTTGTAACCAACTAAAGTTGGCAACTTGTACGAACATATAAAGGTGAACAGTGGGATAAACTATGGTCAACTACATGGCCTTTTGGGAAAATGCCATGCAGCATCAAAGGTCTGCAGCGGAGTGTCAGAGTCCATACTTATGTCCACCGGTTCATAGCAGTATCTTCTGAAGGTTAATTGGGTTTAGAAGAACAAGTTCTTCTGAAGCCTTTTATACTTCAAAAGAAGCTGCTTCTTTCGTGGCTTGGGGACTTCTATTTTGGAAGTCATTGTATTTGAATTCTTCTAAGTCTTGAACTTTGGAAGAGAAGACTTTGTCTTCGGAAATTGGAGCTTTTCCTTCGGAAGTTGATTCTGCACTTTGTCTTCGGAAGAACTCCATATCTTCGGAAGTTCCATAATTAGCTTTGGAAGTCCTTTACAAGTTGTACCAAAAATAGTCTAAGTGTTTAGTTTTGATTACAACAGCCTTCTTCTTGATCCAACAAAACCTTTAAAAATCCACGTCTACAACTTTATAATTTCCGCTATAAGCATACACCATTTTGTCAAGGGCCTTCGTAGTCACCAACTGAACTGAGCTGATATAGATTCATCAGCTTTAATTGGACAATCCTGAAACCTCATCAAATCTTCTCTTCCGAATTTGAGTAAACCAATAGGGTCTATGATACAGAATTCTTTATCTACACAATAGATGATCGTATGTCCAGTTTTCTTTTAACAAATTCATTTCATAAGCTTTGACAAACTATTAGGTGGCACATGAGCATGGATTGGAATCTTCTAGCATACTTAGAATGCTTGAACACTCTTATCTTCATATGCAGTTTGGTTTTTGGGCCAATGCTATACTCATCTATAATCACTTTAAATTTAGAAGTTTAAAAATCCTTGAAATTGGTCTTACTAGGTCTCTAAATCATATTCGTTATTCAATTAGCCATGCTATAGTTAGTAGGGTTAAAAAATGGCACTCGTTCCATAGCATAAGGATATGAAGCTCTAAGGGTATGGAAATTATACTTATCAAGATAATAGTCGATAGCTCTAGCTTTTCTCTTCAACACATACATTGTCTTCTTTACATCGTATTCCTAATTCAACACATCATCTGAATTCTCATACCGTGTAAATGGTGTCAATTGTGTAAGTGTTTGAACTTGTGCAAGTAGAGGAGGAGCAGACATAATCAAATCTCCAACTTTTCTAAAAGTAGGTTGTCCTATTAGATCAGTTGGATCAATAGTATCATCTTTGTGCTCAACTCCTGAATAAGTCGGAATCTCACCTTCTGCCACACCCCGATCAACGATGTAATTATTGGGGTGTACGAATGTGAATCGATTGCTAATCGCACATGGTAGTAAATACATTGAAATAATATTAAATTTTATTTTCATTGAATAATACTAATCAAATAATCCTTTACAATCAAACAATAATCCAAATAAATATATCAAATGCAATTAACTAGGTACAAGTCCTAAATGAGCATAAAGGAATCCACTCATCAGTATTCCTGAAATCATATGAAAAAGTAACAAGTCAGCTAATGAATTAGCCGATGAGTAAACATAGGTTTCATAAATATATAGATTGATTACAATGATTGAAAACAACTCAACTTATATGTCAATGTCAAGACTTATAAATGCAATAGCGTAACATAAAAGACAAACCACATAATCACGATCTTTAAAAATGGGAATTGACAACTAAATTCATTGATGGCCTATCACCTAAGGATATCTAGGATGTAAATTCCAATACTTGTGGCACATTTATGTCAAACCCTATGAAATTGGATTGGGAATACCAAGAAAAGATAGGTATAAACTCAAAGAGTCAAGCACCATCAAGATGAAGAAAGAAGTATTTCGGTGGCAAAATTAGTGGGTAACATTGCCACTAATGAAAGACTTAACAGATTAGAGTGATAAATGGTAAATTACCACATGTGATCGAACAAAGAATTAATGTTCAACAAGTGATCGATATGTGACAGTTAGGCTGCTTTAGGACACTCATTTATAGATTGTCTTATGCATTTGGGAGGAAGAGAAGAAGTGAATCAAGTTTATGAGGAACAAAAACAGTTTAACATGAACTCTAACACGTATCATCCTAGCCTAAGAAATCACCTTAATTTCTGGTGTGATTATTATACAAACTAGTTAAACCCAACATTGAAGGAGAATCTAGAAAGGAAGATAATAGTAGTACCAGAACCACCAATTAAATTTTATTCAAGGTATCTATTAAGGTGGTTACAATCAAAGACTTTATAATAAGGGTTATGAAGAAATTATTAACATGATACTCAAACAAGTAGCTCTTGGGTTATATTAGTGATGCATGTGATTCTTATATGGAAGATATTATGGAGTTAATGAAGGATAATAAAGTCCAAGATAAAACATCTTCTATAATACAAATGAAACTCAATCAACTAGTAGAATAAATGTCTTTATTATGAGGGAGAATGGTAAAGTACCTATTGACATTTCAAAGAATCCCAATAACCAAACATCAGGCTCTTAGAATGTTAAGAGTGTGCTCATCATGTAAAGTAACCAGTAACACTGTCAAGAATCCCAAACACTAAATCGTAAAGGTGGTAAAGATATCAAGAAAGAGTATGAAAACCCAAAATTTATTTTTTCCAATGGTGGTTTAATAGATACAAGGATAAGGGTATGGAAGCTACACAATCTCATGTCCATTGGCTATAGTAGACCCAATCAAAGCATTTATATCGAGTAAAAGGAGACCTATATCAAGAGCAAATATAGGAAAATTGTAAACAAGTAAAAGTAAATTTACTGTTACTTAATGCTACTAAAGGGGTTCCTTTTTGCACACAATGAATAAGAGAGTTGGGCACTCGGAAAATACACTACAAGCAGCCAAAACACTTTTAATTAACAACTTATGCATATGCATTTCTGTCGAGTATGATGCCCCCTAATATCCAAGATTTGAGAGCACACCTTGCCTCAATACATTTAAGGGATCATTAAATAAATTATGTACTTTTAGATCTTTGAGCTTGTGTTAGCATTCTCCCACGATGTGTTTGCATGACCGTTTGAAGGGTCAATGAAATATTTTTATAATGATGAGAGACTTAGAACACTTAAGAAGTCAAATAGGAAACCGGCTTATGATGATACTAAGAACACAACTAAAGAGACAGGACAAGAACAAGATAGTATGGTTTCCAAGAATGAGGTATATTTCTCTCAAGTTTTTTAAAGTGTTACAATGTATAAGTCTAAATATAAGTACTTGAGATACTTTATACTACATCATACAACCATCCATACTTTAAAGGTCAGCTAGAAACACTAATCTAGACAACAATATTAATATAAAGTCAATTGGTAGATTTCCTTTGACTTGTGACTATAACATGCCATAACTCACATCCTAATATTATAAAAAAGTATAAATGTATAAAAGTACAAAGTTCCTGACAAAAGACCTTAATCTATATTTTGACAAAAGTATGGACTTTTCACGAACTCATATAAGTTGGTGAGTCATCAAAGATGGCAGTGAAAAGTGGTTTAACTTTTGTTAAAAGGTGATTCAGAGAAAACATGTCTTTTCTATCTTCGGAAGAAATTAGTTTTTGTCTTCAGAAGATGTTCTTTAAAGCCTCGGAAGACTTTATCTTTAGCTTCAAAATATATTGTTTTTTGGTTTTGGAAGATTTGATACATAGCATAGTTCACTGAGTTTTATCAAATCTTCTGAAGTAACTTCCTTGTACTTTACATGTGCATGCTTAGAGCTCTTTGGTTGCATCATCCTGTAATTTTATTCTTACAAACTCCCCTAGGCTAATGCTACCAAAACAAAAGAAACCTTTCAGAAGATGTCTTTGAACCCTGAAACATTCTCACAAGATTTGTTAAAATAGTTTGTAAGTAAATCAAGATCAAATAGCCAATTAGGACTACAACCTTTCATACTGGGAGTGTACTCATTGAAAGTTATATTGGCTGGCTCCTCAACTACTCTAGTTCTGAGATTGTATACACTATATGCCTTGGATTAAAAAGAGTATCCAATAAAATGTCCATCATCTGATTTCTCAACAAATTGGCTATTTGGTCATAGGTATTCGAGATGGTACAAGGACATCCAAATAACCTGAGAAAACCATTTAAAGGTTTTCTATTGTGCTAAAGTTCATAAGAAGTCTTACTATGAGTCTTGACTACTTAAACTCTGTTTACACTAGCAAGCATGTTTACAGCTTCTTCCTAGAAGGTGATGGGCAGTTTAGAGTCAAAAACATAGTCTTTCAGCTTCAATTAGTGTCATGTTTCTCCTCTCAGCTACACCATTATTCTAAGGAGTCCTGGGAGCATTATATTTTCTTGAAATATCATTTTCATCACAAAATGTATCAAGGATTTGGTTCTTTGATTTAGCTCCTTGATCACATCTTATGGTCTTGACCTTGTGATCATAGTGATTCTAAATCTTTAAGATGAAATTCTTTAGGATCTTAGGGGTCTAATCCTTAGTTCTAAGAAAGAAGATCCAAGTGAACCTTGTAAAGTCAATGTGATCACCAAAAAGTAAGAGGTCCTTCCTAGATTCATTACACTAGCGTGGCCAAAGATATCCATATATAACAAGTGTAGGGGAATAGTGATGTTGATTATCTTTGGCTTGTGAGATACCTTATGTTGCTTCCCCTTCAAGCATGCAACACAGTGGTCATCACTTGTAAACTTTTTCTTTGGAATTCTAGTTACCAAATGATTTTTAATTAATTTATCATGTTCATAAAGTTTACTTGGCATATTCTTTGATGCCAGAGGAAAAACTCATCACTATTTGTTTTACATAGAAAGAATGAAACTTCTCCTGATGAAGGTGTTTCTTGCAAGTCCATTTGTACATGTTCCATTTCCTAGGGGCTTTGAGAAGGATATGTTCTCAAGGAATAACCACCCTGGGCTTGAGAACAATGCAATCAGGCTCAATAAAAGCATGTTGTGTCTATGCTCACAAAATTGAGATACACTCAAAATTGAGATGTTTAGTTACATTTGGAAACCCAAGCCTTGTTGGTCTTAAGTTCATCAAAAGAACTTGAAGACAATGCAACAGTATTTGATCCTATGGTCAGATTTGAAGGATTATTTGTTGATGTTAATGAAGAACTTTCAGTCACATGGTCTTTCTTTGTCTTCCACACCACCTTTGGAAGCTTAGACTTCAGCTTCAATGCTTCGAAAGTTTTGAAAACTTTGGAAGTTTTGGAGACTGGACATTCGGAAGAACTTGATATCACTGTAGCAGGCTTTAGTACTTTGAAAGTATTACATTTTCTTCATCTTCTTAGTAGTTTCTTTCTTGATCATGTGGATAGTACTTTTAGGATTATAGAATCAATTCTTTGCAAAATGAGAAGTACTACCATACATGACACAGAATTTCTTAGCAGTTTTGCACTTCTTGAAGCTCTTGTAGATACAGTTTGGAAGGGTAGTTTGAAAGGTCGTCATGGCTTTCTGATCTGTGTCTATTCTCTTTCTATCTTCTTTAGAATAATCGTCCACCTCCTTTGGAATCATACCATCTTGAACAACAGCTGAATTGGTGCTTGGTATGTGAGGCCCAGACATAAATAATTTCCACATTCTGGAGTCTTTAGACTTGATAAAGCCTTCCATTCTTTGACACCAGTATCGAAGTCTTTAGGAGTGATTAGTGAGGACTTTGTCATGGTTGGGTTCCATATCAGCCTTTGTGAGAGTTGCCATTGAGTTTTTAAAAGTTTTGTGAGACCGAGGGATCTAAGATGGTGAGATATTACAATCAAGAGCTTGGAATGCTTTGATACCAATTGCAAGACCGTTGATGGGATGGTCAATACACTTAGTCTCACAACGAAGAGAGTATTTAGAATACTTAACAAATCAAATAAGGAACCGGGACTTTGTTTATGATGCTATGAATATACAAGTAAACTAAAGACAAAAACTTAAGAACAACAAGAGAGTTTGGTTGTCAAGATTGCAATATATTGCTTCTCAAGTTCTATTACAAGTATTTACAAAGCATAAGAAATAAGTTACAAAGAATTGAGATACATTATAGTATATACTATAGCCAGCCATACTTTTAAGGCTAGCTGGAAACATTGATCTACACAACAAAATCAATGTAGAGTCAAAAGGCAAATTTGTTTTTTGACTAGTGACTATGAAATGTCATAGCTCACATCCTAATATATTACAAAGAGGAAAAAAGTACATAATATAGAAGGTTATAGACTCAAGACCTCAATGTATAGTTGAAAAAATCATGGATCATTCACCAAGTTGTATAGGTTGGTGAGTCTTCAGAGTGGCAGCAGAAAGTTGGTCAGCTTTATGAAATATACATCAAATAAATCATGTTCTTCAAAGTTTTCGAAAGAAATCTGTCATCACTACATTGGCTTCGGAAGACTTTGTCTTTGAAGCTTTAGAAGACTTTACTTTTGACTTCGGAAGATATTGGTCTTGGCGTTGGAAGATATAGTCTTGGCTTCGGAAGATATTAGTCATGGCTTCAGAATATTTTCTGTAGATATTATATGAAGAGGCGGAAGCAACCAAACACCCGAAGTCTTTCCTGCATGCATGCACATGAGTACTGAAGAAGAATGCTTCGGAAGTTTCACACAAGCAATAGAAATATTCTAAGTGTGAAATCTTCCAAAGCCAAGACCAATATCTTCCGAAGCCAAAGATGAAGTCTTTCGAAGCTTCAGAGAAAAACTCTTCCGAAGCCAACACTTGAAGATAGATTTCTTCCGAAGACTTTTAGTATACATGCTTTATTTGATGTACTTTATAGAAAGCTGGACCCCCTTTCCGCTGCAACTCTGTAAAATCACCAACTTACATGAGTTGGTGAAAAGGTCCATGCTTTTAGTAACTGTACTTTGAGGTCTTAAGTCTGTAACTTTCTACTTCATGTACTCTATCCTTTTTGTAATAGATAAGGATGTGAGCTATGGCATGTCATAGTCACTAGTTAAAAGGAAATCTGCCTTTTGACTCTACAATTGATTTTGTTGTGTGTCTAGTCAATTGTATCCAGGACCTTCAAAGTATGGTCTACTGTAGGATGTAGTATAAGTATCTCATGTTCTTGTAACTTTTTTTATGCTTTGTAACACTTGTAAAAGAACTTGAGAAAGCAATATACTGTAATCTTGAAAACCACCTCCTTGTATATCTTGTTCTTTTGTTATGTCTTTTAATTACTTGTGTTGTTAGTGTCTTTACTTGTGGTTAATCCAGTTCACTGTTTGATTAAGTAAGTTGCTCTCCTCTTTGTGTTGTTATGTTGTAAGTGACCACCCTTTAACGATGTTGCATTTTCTACTTGGTACTAAGTGCATGCATGCAGGAAGCACTTGGGTTGTTTTGGGTGCATCAGCCTTTAGATAACCTTACATTACGAAAGCGAGGTCTTTAAAAATTTCAAACAAATAATTTTTTCAATCAACTCGGCCCCGCTTGTCAAAATACGTAGACGTAGAATTGATAAACGAATCTACATCTCTGGCTATTAAAAATCAGCAAAAGTGAGCTCCATGAAATTTGACTAAGGTAAACAGTCTGCGCATGTTCTCTATCCGTAGATCTTCTACGGAAGAACATAAATTTTCTTTATCCGTAAATCATCTACAGAAGAACAAAGTTAAGTTTCTATCTGTATCTCATCTACGGAAGAACAAAGTGCTTTGAATGCTCTATCTGCAGATCTTCTACGGAAGAACAAAAAGTTAATGTTCTATTTCCGTAGATCATCTACGGAATAACAAGGTTTGGTTGCTGATTTTCAGCTAACATGCTACTAAATTAAACCTTGTTGCTGAAAATGGTTAAGTGTGGGAGCTTCAAGTCCACCTCATGCACCTAAATAGTTCTCATGTGCCTGAACAGTTATCATGTGCCTAAACAGTTATCATGTGCCTGAACAGTTATCATGTTGCTGAAAAATGGTTAAGTGTGGGCGTTTAAAGTCAACCTCATGCGCTTGAAAAAGTTCTCACGCGTCTGAACAGTGCTAAAGCGCCTGTATAGTGCTAATGCGCCTGTACAATGCTCATTGCGTGAATTGTGCTCATGCGTTTAAACAGTGTTCAAGATCCTGAACAGTTCTCATACCCCCAAATCTCTTCGTTTTGGCTCTAACTTGCTGATTATGATGATGTTTTCATGTTTGTTTGATCTGATAAATCATTGTTCATCAAGTAAACATGAAATTAGAGCTCAAATCCACATCCAAATCTAGGGATTAATGAAGAACATGAAAAATATTGAAAAACCCACTTGCTAGTGATTTTGATTTTGATCCAAACATGATGTTGATGCTGATTTGTTGATGAAATTTTAGTGTAGCATCATGTTGATGAATTCAAATCAATCCAAACTCCATTTCCATGATCCAGATCTAAGAATTTCTTAAGAACACCAAGAATACACACTAGTGTGTGAAAATGACGAACATGAATATGAAAATCCCAAATCACATGGATTCTACTTCAAACTTTGATTTCATGCTTCCAATTGTTGATTTGATCATAGATGATTATCAAAAAATATTAGATTCAAGCTGAATCCATCAAATTCACCTCAAATCCTTGGATTTCTCATGAAGAACACACTAACTTTGTATTCATGTTTTCTTCAAATCTTCACTAATTTAAGCAATCTAACCATAAAAACCAAAAAACAATATAAATCCAACACCCCAGCTCTGATACCAATTGTGTGTTCCCCATTCAAACAAAATCATTGAGCTTGGATCTTAGGATTCAAATTGATAAGAACAAAATTTGATTATTAGATGCTAATTTTAATAATGATGAACACAAAAGTGTTTAATGTTTGTTGTTTTATTGATTTTGATGAATTCATCATCTATGAAGGATGATGATATGATGATGTTGTTGATGGAGTATGATTCCCACTTTTGGTGGTGAACCATCCACCCACATTACAATAATGATATATGTTGTTTTTATACTAATCTAGCATTTATAATATTTACAAAATAAACTCTAGACTAATACTGTTGTTGCTTTTGTTCTTCAAGTCTTCATCTTCAATAATTATTGGAAATATTCAATTTCTTTAAAGGTAGAATACCCAACGTAAATACATTTTAAGATTTTGACTAATTTTAAGTTCACTTAAATATTCCGACAAGTTTAATTGGTTTGCAATCTACCATTAACTGTTTTCATTTTCATTTTTATTTTACTATGTAATAAGTAATTTTCTTATTTAACTAAGAAAAATATATTAAAAAGATATATTTTGTTAAATTTATTATTTTTATAAATAAAATAAATAATACAAAATATTCTTAAGGCAAAAAGTAGATAATTTCAAAATATTAGAATAAATATCACCGGTGATATGGGGCAAGGGTGTATATCCGGCCAGCGATACCACGATACACAACCATGTGGTATCTTTTTATGGTGATATTGAATTTATTTATTTCTATTTTTCTTTTTAGCGATACAACATGTGTGTGCATATCCGGCCAGCGATACGAGTGATACAACATGCCTTGGTATCGCCAACCCGAGATATATTGCATATGTGGAAGCATTTGATTGGTGGAACAAACATGTAAAATTAAAAGTCAATGGCTATTTAAATAAAAATAATTGGTCAAATGGTTATTTGGAAAATTTTCCATTTCATTGATAATTTTCACACATGAAAGATGTACGAGGGTTTTTTGAAGGCATCATTTTTACCATTGTTAAATTTTTAATGGTAATACCTCAGCTTCTATATGTACCAGGCTAGTTTTATTTTGGGCAGTTTAAAGCTGTGATAGTCACGGGAATTCAATTGTTATGTAGAAATAGTAGTACTTCAACAACTTTACTACCTAGACAAACTAGTACCTCATCTTTACTTTTGTCCTTTCTTATTAGCCAATGGATGATGTGCTATATGTTTAAAGCTTGGCATAATTTGAAATTGAAGAAAACAATCATAACTTAAAAATCAACTTAGAACACGTAGCGTAATTTCATAGATCGCAACATGCGAAGATGAATATGTTGTTTGAATTACTCCTCTCATGGTTTGAGTGTTCGTTCAAGATTTCTTGCAAAAATGTTTCTTAATATTTTGATTTGAGTTTGTATAAAACTGGTTAATTTTATTTAATATACTTAATAGTAGCTTTGGAAATAACGTACTTAAAATTAACTTTTATAATTGCTACATACAATTACAATAAGTAGCAAGTCTAAATAAGGTCCTATAAAACTGATTTACTTTTAAAAATATTGCAGATCATTAAGTAGCAAGTCCAAATAAGGCTGTTTAAAAATGATTACTTTTGAAAATATTGCAAATATTGCAGACTTTTGTTATTTAACAAAGTCTTTTTTACTCGCAACAACGACTGAATCACAATATCATATAAAAACAAACAAAATGAAATAGACCCGCGGCAACGAACGGTCTCAATTTCTAGTTAAGAAATTAGAAAAATATAATATTCACAAGAAGGATCTCCTGAAGCAGCAGTTTGAAACTTCACATTCAAAACAGGTAAAACCATGACTCAGCAATACTTCAGGTATGTTGAGATAGTGGATACCCTTGTGGATGGAGGAGTTCCTCTTGAAAACAGGGACATTGTAAGGAGTTTATGTCCTCACTTCCTAGGCAGTGGACACACTACTGTGTGGTGATAAAGAGTACTGAAAATCTCAAAACTCTTACTCTGATAAAGTTGTATGGGATTCTCAGTGGATACCAGATGGAGATGACATACAAGGTTCATCTGGCAACTCCAACAATCAAATGTGTTCAGCCCTGCGTGTGGTTGAATGGGATAGCATAGACCCCCAACATCATCTCATATGCTACCCTGATAATTCACAAATGGGTCCTTTCATTACGTTCTTAGAGACCCCAAGGGAGAACTACACTCAAGAAAGCCCATTCCAAGAGACAAGCACTTCTCTAGCCTTTGTGTCTTCTGATGAAAGTTGTGGCAGCTTTCTTTTCACCCTTGAAGACCTGGACTGTATCCATCCAGATGATCTGGAGTACATGGAGATAGTTCAGGAGATGGCTCTTCTCACTCACAAAGCCAAGAAGTTATACAAGAGGATAGAGAGGAAGTATCCAAGCAATGCAACCAGTAGAAAGTTTGGTCTAGACAAAGGCAAAGTCAAGTGTTACAACTGTAACTTGATGGCCACTTTGCCAGAGAGTGTAAGGCACCTAGCACAAGTGATGGCCAAACACAGTCCAAACCCAACTACACTGACCAAGCTCCCCAGAATGAGAAGCCAAAGCAGTTGCTATTGAAGAAGGAGGCTTTGACTGGAGCTTTCAGGTGGAAGATGCCTCTCCAAACAAAGCACTAATGGCAGATCATGATGATGCCAAGGTATTGGAACATCTTTGTACTCCTGAATGCATTGCTAAAGTTAATAGATACAGGTCCTATAACTTGGAGATGAGATCTGATCTTGAGTCCTTAAACATTTTAAAATCTGATTTTAGAAAGTCTGAAAATGATTATAAACTAAAGATTGAGGACTTAGAGAAAACCATTTTAGTTCTAAAACATGAGCATATAGATATTAGGACTCAGATCAAGGATCTCATAACCAAGCTAACTAAATGCCAGGCTGAGCTTGTGATTAGCAAAGCCAGGGCAGAAAAGTGTGTTCTTGAAGAAGAGACCTTCAAGAACATGATATCTTCATCCCTACACAACAAGGTGTCTTATCAAAATAGGCAGGGACTAGGATCAAATGAGATTGCTCCTCCACACACAATCTTGTCAGTAAGATCTCCTAGGTGTGGAACTTGTGAAGATGAGCTTCCTCTCATAGATCCATTGAGTGAAGAGGATGAAGAAGTGATAGTAAAGAATTCCTCTGAGAAGAGTGAAGAAGAGGATTCTAAGAAGGGCCACTATCCTTTGAGGAGAAGAAGAAGACTGTGATGACCAAGTCAATGAAAAAGAACTTGATCAGAAAGAGCAAAAGAAATCAAGGAAGGCTCAAGAGATCAAGGCTACTTTTGACTCTAAGTAGAAACAAGTTTTCATCTCTGTAGGGTTTGAAGTAGTAAAGACTGAAGACATCAACCAAAACTCTTCTGCTAAGAGTTCTAGTTTTCGTTCAAATCATCTCAGTAACAAGAAGAGGACTGATTTGCTGTGTACCACTGTTGCACAGCCTGGACCATCAAACTCTAAGAATAGTTCCCAACCCAAAAAGACTGTCTCAGCATCTGGAAAGATGAAGGTGGAGAAGGGATGTGACCAAAGACAATCTTGTTCCTAGCAGAAGACCCTTGCGAAGAAGAAAATGGTGTGTGTCATGTGTGAAAGTACCACTCACATTGCTAAGGACGGTCCTACAATCCTAAAGGTACTGTCCATATGACGAAGACAAAGACTTCAAAGAGTTCCAAGAAGACTCAAGCTTCGGAAGGAAAATCTGTTCCCTTTAGAAGCTCCAAATCTAAGAAGAAGGCAAGTGGAAAATTACCTTCGGAAGAGAAGTTGGTCTCGGAAGAAAGGAATTCTTCTGAAGCCCTGAAGTCTGCTGCAGTGTCTGCAGAATCTTTTGAAGGTTCAGTCATCAAAACTTCCAAGTCCCCAAAGCTTCCAAAGTTTTAAAGGTCAAGTCCAAGACTCCAAAGGTGGTGTGGAAGTCTAAAATAGACCAAGTGACTGAAAATTCTCCATCAACAGCAGCTTAAGATCCTTCTAGTACAATCATAGGATCTATTACTGTTGTATTACCTTCTGAATCACTTTGTGAGACCAAGAAAAGTAAGGCTTGGGTTTCCAAATGTAACTAATCATTTTCTCTATGCAAAGAGAGCTCAAGACAAACAAAAATGTCTAGATCATTAACAGTGGCTGTTCCAGACACATGATAGGCAATAGGTCACTACTTCATAACTTTGAAAGGATTGATGGAGGACCAGTTGCTTTTGGAGGAGATGAAGGTGGTTACATTTCTGGAAGGGGCAAGGTCACAAATGGTAAGCTCAGCATTGAAAAGGTAAACTTTGTCAAGGAGCTTGGGTACAATAATCTGAGTGTATCTCAATTTGGTGATCAGAGTCATAACATGTTGTTTAGTGAGCATGAGTGCATTATTCTCAAGCCTGGAGTGGTGATTCCTCATAAGCACATCCTTCTTAGAGCCCCTAGGAAAGGAAACATGTACAAGATAGACTTGCAAGAAATATCTCCCTCTGGAGAAGTTTCATGCTTTCTGTCTAAAGCCAATAGTGATGAGTCTTTCCTTTGGCATAAAAGAATGTGCCATGTAAACTTTAAGAACATGAATAAACTAATTAAGAATGATTTTGTAACTGGATTTCCAAAGAAAGAGTTTACAAGTGATGACCATTGTGATGCATGCCTAAAAGGGAAGCAACATAAGGTATCTCACAATCCTAAGGAAATGAACTCCATCATTACACCCCTACACTTGTTACATATGGATCTCTTTGGCCCTACCAGTGTAATGCAACTTGGAAAGACCTCTTACTGTTTAGTAATCACAGATGACTTTACAAGACTCACTTGGGTCTTTTTCCTTAGAACTAAGGATGAGACTCTTGAGATTTTGAAAAACTTCATCTTGAAGATTAAGAATCAATTTATTCACAAGGTCAAGATCATAAGATGTGATCAACGAACTGAATTTAAGAACCAAATCCTTGATACATTTTGTGATGAAAAGGGTATTACAAGACAATACATTGCTCCCAGGGTTCCTAAGCAGAATGGTGTTGCTTAGAGGACAAATAGGACACTGATTGAAGCTGCAAGAACCATGTTGTCTGACTCTAAGCTGCCCATCACCTTCTAGGCAGAGGCAGTCAACACTGCCTGCTATGTGCAGAACATAGTTTTAGTGGTTAAGACTCATGGCAAGACTCCTTATGAACTTTGGCACAAGAGGAAACCTTTCATTGGTTTTCTCAGGTCATTTGGACGTCCTTGCACCATCTTGAATACCAAAGATCAAATTCCCAAATTTGCTGAGAAATCAGATGATGGACATTTCATTAGATACTCTTCCCAAGCTAAGGCTTATAGAGTATACAATCTCAGAACTAGAATTGTTGAGGAGTCAGCCAATATGATTTTCAGTGAACACACACCCTATGATGTTGGTTCTGGTCCTGATTGGCTATTTGATCTTGATTTAGTTATCGACTGTTTTAACAAATCTTGTGAGAATGTTTACAGATTTGTAGAAAATTTAAATGCAGGTGATCCTGATCCAAGATTTGAGCTAAGAAGACCTTTAGGTCATACATTTTCAGCTCTAGTTGAACTACTTCTGCAAATGAGGTTTCTATCAGCGCTACAATGACAACCTCAGCTGATACATCTAGGATGCCTTCAAATTCCAGCTCAGAGGTTCCACAACCAGATAAAGATGCTTCAATTGTAGAAGACAATGATAGTAGTGGTGACAGTGATCAAGACTTTCTTGATGCTGATAACCACTCTGTAGATGAAAACATCCATGTTGTCACACACTCCTTAGATCAAGTCTCTCTTGATAAGTTTGCTGAGGTGGTGGGTGAAACATCTATGCCGGAACTAAATTTCTCTAATTTAGATCTTTCTAAACAACTTGTTGTGATCCCTCAGCTTAGGATCCACAAGTCTCACCCTACCACAAACATCATTAGAGATGTTGTCAAAGGGGTAAGAACAAGAGGACAAACCCATGAAGAAAATGTTTGTCTTCACTCTTGTTTCTTATCCCAAATAGAGACAAAGAAAGTTGATGAGGCTCTAAAGGATGGAAGTTGGGTTGAAGCTATGCAACAGGAGTTGCTTCAGTTCAAAAGGCAGAAAGTTTGGAACCTTGGTCCTCTTCCTTATGGGAAGACTACCATTGGAACCAAATGGGTGTTTAGGAATAAGAAGGATGATAGAGGCATTATCATCAAGAATAAAGCTAGACTAGTTATTCAATGATACACATAAGAAGAAGAAATTGACTACACTGATGTCCTTGATCCAGTAGCAAGACTAGAAGTTGTTAGGATATTACTAAAATTTACTGCATCCAAGAACTTCAAGATCTTTCAGCTTGATGTGAAGTGTGCTTTTCTGTATGGAGTGATTGATGAAGAGGTGTATGTCAAACAGCCACCTGGTTTTGTAGATCCTGATCATCCTAATTATGTCTACAAACTTGACAAAGCTCTTTATGGGCTGCATCAGGCACCTAGGAAGTGGTATGAGACATTATCTGAGTATCTTTGCAAACATGGATACAGGAGAGGTATCATAGATGGAACTCTCTTCATCAAAGAACAGGGAATGACATACTGCTAGTTCAAGTGTCTGTAGTTGACATCATCTTTGGTTTAACTAATCCAAAGCTCTGCAAAGACTTTGAGAACCTGATGAAGGATAGATTTGAAATGAGTGCCATGGGGGAACTCAATTTCTTTTTGAGAATTCAAGTGAAGCAAGTTGAAGATGGCATCTTCATTAGTCAGTCAAAGTATGTTCAGGACATACTCAAGAGGTTCAACATGACTGATTATAAGATTGCAAAGACACCCATAGCAAGAAATCACTCCCTTTGACCTGATCTTGAGGGCGAATGTGTGGATGAACACCTTTACAGGGCTATGGTTAGGTCTCTTATGTATCTTACAGCTAGCAGGCCTGATATCATGTTTGCTAGATGTATTTGTGCAAGATATCAAGCCAAACCTAAGATGTCTCACCTCATCACTGTCAAGAGGATTCTAAGATACCTCAAAGGTGCTTCAACACTTGGTCTTTGGTATCCTAATAATCCTGACTTCAATCTGTATGCATATACAGATAGTGATTATGGTGGTTGCAACATGTCTGCAAAGTCTACATCTGGGGGATGTTAGTTTCTTAGTGGAAGGGTTGTCTCATGGCAATGCAAGAAACAATCTTGTGTCTCTGTATCAACTGCTGAAGCTAAATAATTGCTGCAGCAAGTTGTTGTACTCAAGTGCTTTGGATTCAGAATCAGATGTTGGACTATGGGTTAAACTTCAAGGAGACTCCCATTCACATAGACAACAATAGTATTATCTTAATCACAGAGAATCTTGTGCCGCACTCAAGGACCAAGCACATCAATATCAGGTATCATTTCATAATAGATAATTATGAAAAGGGGTTAATTAAACTAGTCAAGGTTCACACAGATGAACAATATGCTAATCTGCTTACAAAGGCTTTTAATGAACAGAGATTTAAATATCTAATATCAGCTGTTGGGATGATCAACCTTGATTAGCTTTTTCTTAAAACTAATTCTTATTATTTCTTAAAATATGTGTGTCCTAAGTTGTCTAGTTCATTACTTTCATAAGCTCTTGTTTTCTTTGGATAAAGACCTTTTTGAAGACTTTCCTTAGAATTTTGAAATTTTCTAATCCTTCGAAAGATATGTTTTTACCTTCGAAAGAAAATTATGCCTTCAAAACAAATAACTGTCTATGAAATTTTACCTTCAGAAGAGATTTCTAAAATATCTTCTAAAGCTTAAAATGCTTGTCTCGGACACTTATATGTTTTCAAGAACCTTTTTCTTCCGAAGCAAAATTAACTCTTGGAAGCTTTGCTCTTAAATGTTATTTTCATTGAATAATACTAATCAAATAATCCTTTACAATCAAACAATAATCCAAATAAATATATCAAATGCAATTAACTAGGTACAAGTCCTAAATGAACATGAAGGAATCCACTCATCAGTATTCCTGAAATCATATGAAAAAGTAACAAGTCAGCTAATGAATTAGCTGGTGAGTAAACATAGGTTTTCATACATGTATATATTGATTGCAATGATTGAAAACAATTCAACTTATATGTCAATGTCAAGACTTATAAATGCAATAACGTAACATAAAAGACAAACCAAGATAATCACGATCTTTAAAAATGGGAATTGACAACTAAATTCATTGATGGCCTATCACCTAAGGATATCTAGGATGTAAATTCCAATACTAGTGGTACATTTATGTCAAACCTTATGAAAGTGGATTGGGAATACCAAGAAAAGATAGGTATAAACTCAAAGAGTGAAGCACCATCAGGAAGAAGAATGAAGTATTTTGGTGGCAAAATTAGTGGGTAACATTGCCACTAATGAAAGATTTAACAGATTAGAGTGGTAAATGGTAAATTTACCAATATGTGATGGATCAAAGAATTAATGTTCAGCAAGTGATCGATATGTGATAGTTAGGTTGCTTTAGGACACTCACCTATAGATTGTCTTATGCATTTGGGAGGAAGAGAAGAAGTTAATCAAGTTTATGAGGAAAAAAACAGTTTAACATGAACTCTAACACGTATCATCCTAGCCTAAGAAATCACCTTAATTTCTGGTGTGATTATTATACAAACTAGTTAAACCCAACATTGAAGGAGAAACTAGAAAGGAAGATAACAGTAGTACCAGAACCACCAATTAAATTTTATTCAAGGTATCTATTAAGGTGGTTACAATCAAAGACTTTATAATAAGGGTATGAAAGAAATTATTAACATGATACTCAACCAAGTAGCTCTTAGGGTTATAGTAGTGATGCATGTGATTCTTATATGGAAGATATTATGGAGTTAATGAAGGATAATAAAGTCCAAGATAAAACATCTTCTACAATACAAATGAAACTCAATCAACTAGTAGAATGAATGTCTTTATTATGAAGGGAGAAAGGTAAAGTACCTATTGACATTTCAAAGAATCCCAATAACCAAACATCAGGCTCCTAGAATGTTAAGAGCGTGCACATCATGTAAAGTAAATAGTGACACTGTCAAGAATCCGAAACACTAAATCGTAGATGTGGTAAAGATATCAAGAAAGAGTATGAAAACCCAAAATTTAACAACTTTTCCAATAGTGGTTAATAGATATAAGGATAAGGGTATGGAAGCTACATGATCTCATGTCTATTGGCTATAGTAGACCCAATCAAAGCATTTATATCGAGTAAAAGGAGACCTATATCAAGAGCGAATATAGGAAAATTGTAAACAAGTAAAAGTAAATTTACTGTTACTTAATGCCACTAAAGAGGTTCCTTTTTGCACATAATGTATAAGAGAGTTGGGCACTTGGAAAATACACTACAAGCAGACTAAACACTTTTAGTTAACAACTTATGCATATGCCTTTCTGTCGAGTATGATGCCCCATAAAATCCAAGATTTGAGAGAACACCTTAACTCAATACATTTAAGGGATCATTAAAAAAATTATATTCTTTTAGATCTTTGAGCTTATGTTAGCATTCTCCCACGAAGTGTTTGCGTGACCGTTTGAAGAGTCAATGCAACATTTTCATAATTATGAGAGACTTAGAACACTTAAGAAGTCAAATAGGAAACCGGCTTATGATGATACTAAGAACACAAGTAAAGAGACAGGACAAGAACAAGATAGTATGGTGTCCATGAATGAGGTATATTGCTCTCAAGCTTTTTTACAAGTGTTACAAAGTATAAATCTAAATATAAGTACTTGAGATACTTTATACTACATCATACAACCATCCATACTTTGAAGGTCAGCTAGAAACACTAATCTAGACAACAAGATTAGTATAAAGTCAATTGGTAGATTTCCTTTTGATTTGTGACTATGACATGCCATAACTCACATCCTAATATATTATAAAAAAGTATAAATGTATAAAAGTACAAAGTTCCTGAAAAAAGACCTTAATCTATATTTTGACAAAAGTATGGACTTTTCACCAACTCATATAAGTTGGTGAGTCATCAATGACGACAGTGAAAAGTGGTTTAGCTTTTGTTAAAAGGTGATTCGGAGAAAACATGTCTTTACTATCTTCAGAAGAAATTAGTTTTTGTCTTCAGAAGATGTTGTTTAAAGCCTCGGAAGACTTCATCTTTGGCTTCAAAAGATATTGTCTTTTGGTTTTGGAAGATTTGATACATAGCATAGTTCACTGAGTTTTATCAAATCTTCTGAAGTAACTTCCTTGTACTTTACATGTGCATGCTTAGAGCTCTTTGGTTTCATCATCCTATAAATATATTCCTTACAAACTCCCCTAGGCTAATGCTACCAAAACAAAAGAGACCTTTCAGTCTTGTTCTTCATCTATTGACAATCCTCATTAGAATCAAGACCATTCCCTTTATCATCATTTGGTCAGGATCCCCAAACTCTCTAAGTATCTTCTCATGTCATAGAGATCATCCAGAGTAAGGTCAAGAATGTTTTGCCAAAAGTAAATATTTTGACCTCCTTGATATCAAATGACATACCATTTGTCTAGATTAGTAGCAAACATCTAGGACAAGATGGGTCTCTCAGTAGGAAAAGGCTCTACAATAAGTGGACTTGTTGAGCAAAGGAGAGTTTGTCAGCATCAAGAAACTCTTGATCATTGTCACTCCGCTATATCAAATTTGACATGGTTGTGCTGATAGGAAGTCAATCTGCAGGATTAGTTACCACTGGAGCTGAAGTAGTAAGATTTGATGGTCTTCTTAGCTCAAATCTTAGATCAGGATCACTTGCTGATAAGATGTCTTTGAACCCTGAAACATTCTCACAAGATTTGTTAAAATAATTTGTAAGTAAATCAAGATCAAATAGCCAATTAGGACAACAACCTTTCATACTGGGAGTGTACTCATTGAAAGTTATATTGGCTGGCTCCTCAACTACTCTAGTTTTGAGATTGTATACACTATATGCCTTGGCTTGAAAAGAGTATCCAATAAAATGTCCATCATCTGATTTCTCAGCAAATTTGGCTATTTGGTCTTAGGTATTCAATATGGTGCAAGGACATCCAAATGACCTGAGAAAACCATTTAAAGGTTTTCTATTGTGCTAAAGTTCATAAGAAGTCTTACCATGAGTCTTGACTACTTAAACTTTGTTTGGCACATAGGAAGCAATGTTTACTACTTCTATCTAGAAGGTGATGGGCAGTTTAGAGTTGTAGATACATGTGTCTCTAGTTTTTGAATTAATGTAATATGTTTTTATTGCCTTACACCTAAGTAATTGATTGGGTACTCAATGAAATACAATATATGATTGTGCTTATAATGTTGAATATTTCATTGCTTGATATGTAATAAAACTTATTGAACTAACTATATAGGTTGTGGTTGTTTGAATAAATCTAAGTCAATTAATGATTATGAAACATATTCAAATATAATCATATGAAGTTCTCATGCGATTGGACCATGCTAATGGACCATACGCATGAACAACTTCATGCTAATGAACCATTCGTACGAATGAACCAGGAGACTGGATCAGTCGTATGATTGTGACATGAGATTGGCTCAATCACACGACTGAACACTCAGTCGTGCGAATGGATCAACCGCATGACTCAATCGCACGACTGAACCATGCGAATGGTCCAGTCGCAAGATTAAGAAACCTTAACCTATAAATACCACTAAAATCGTGGAAAAATTAGACACTTTGCATAATTCGATACCCACACGTACCCTAGCCGTCCAGAGACTTCTAGTAACCTGTTCCAACTTCATAGATCGCATTAGATCGATTGCTAATCATTCTTAACGTTTAGATTCCATCTTAAATTGATTCTATGTGCGTTCTCACTGACAGGATCGCCAATCAAATAGGATTCCGCACTATTTGATTCGGCATACTCGTAAATCTGTTAGAATTCATCAAGTACACGATCCTAACAAGTGGTATCAGAGCCTTGGCTCTAGATTTACGTGTGATTCAATCGTTTTGATATAAAAATTGTGTTTTTACACTAAAAACCGCAATCTTTTGTGTCAAATCGGGTTTTAGATGTCTCCTGATCGTAAAGTTTAGTTTTTCCGGCATACGGCAATTAGGGTTAGCAAGAAATTCGTGTTTTAGCGTCCAAACACCTTAAACCTACGAATTTTTGAAATCCAGTAGGTTCAGTCGCATGATTGACTCAATCGCACGACTGAGGTCATACGCATCCCCCATACGCACGATTGGACTCATTCGTACTCACATTCGTACGACTGAGAAGTCTATTCGCATTGTTCAACCGCATTAGTCCATTCGGCCGACTGAGTCAACCGCACAAGTTTAGTCACACGATTGAACCATCCGCATTGAATAATCGCCCAAATAGCCCAATCGCACACCTTCATTCGCACTAACAAAACAGTTTGTTTTAAATTTAAAGTTTATAGCAATGGAGAACCAATACTTAGCATTCACAGCAGGGAGAGACTCACGTATTCAGAATTACTACTACTGGATAATGAAATGGGGAATCATAATAAACCCCTAAAGCTAATCACGTTAGATGAATACCCATAATGGATGCAATGTTTCGAGATCTACTTAAATGGAGTAGATCCCAATCTATGGGAATCTATAGAGACGGGGTACAACATGCCAGTCAGAGCTGATGGTGTCAAACTCACACTTGGTGGCATGACTGATGGACAAAACGTCAAATACAATGCTGAAAAGAAAAGTTTATGCTTTGCTTACACAGTCAATTCCAAAGGATATTTTCCATCAATTCTTGGAATATACACAAGCAAAGAAACTACGGGATGCATTGGAAAAAGGTATGATAGAAACGCATCATTGAAGGCCATAAAGGCTAAGGCAAAAAAGAAGGAGTTTGACAACTTCTCCTCGATGGGAAAAGAAAGCCTAGATGATGTGATCGATAGGTTCTACCACTTGATGAGTGAGATGCACACTCATGGAGTAACGACGTCAATGGAGGACAAAGTATCTAACTTTGTAGATGGGTTGCCAGAGAAATGGGTTTCATTTGTCTCCAACCTCAGACAGAATGGTATGTTAACGAAGTTAGATATCAATGACTTCATTCTGAAACTGAGAGAGGAAGAGCTGAGAATGAAGTATAGAGCACAAAATTCTTCCTATGATCAGAACCCAGCCCTGTACAATGCGTCTCCACAAGCCAAAAAATCTGGAGCACCTCTTCAGACAACTTTTGTATCAAGCTCGTCTGGCCCTTCTCAAGCCTCTACTTCAAGATCGGATATGTCAGGGTCATCTGGTACCCCATACAATGTACCTGAAGCCAATGCCACAAAACTGAAGACCGAGAATTTTGGTAATGTGACAGTTGAGGTAACTAAAGAACACATGGATCTCTTAGTTGTAGTAGTCCACTCCTATGATGGACCAATTGCTGGTAAAATTGGAAACTGGCATCTGGCAAATGAGGACTATGAGCAGGTTGACGAGACAAAACTGGAAAGGATGGACATAATGTGGGCCTTAGCAAGTGCTGTCCGGAGAGCTAAAAAGTTGTCAAGAAAACTGGACAGAACTTGGTTGCAACTAAGGATACTACCTTTGGATTTGATAATACCAAGGTGACTTGTTTCAACTGCGGCGAGAAATGGCACTTCAAACGGGAGTGTGTGAAGCCAAAGAAGACTGGAAACGGGAATCCTTTCACTTCCTTCAATCATCAGGATAAACCCGCTAGCAGTCCTACTTCATCAAGCAAGGATCCTAAAGCCTTGACTGCTCATGATGATGAAGGACAGGATTGGAGCTTTTGGTTTGTCACACTGGGAGAATCAAATATAGCTAGTGTGGAGGATCTAGATGATGATTCTGCTAGTGAAGGAGATATTGCAGTCGAACTCGCAATGTCCAACACAAAAGAGACTGCCTCAATAGTCAAGTACCTGCCTGAAGAAGGGAAAACTGCAACAATGTCAGAATCATCAGCACCAGAAATACCAGATTCTGCACTGATGGCTGATTCATCAGAACCATCTCAAGTAAGTACTACTGACCAACTTTTCAATAATCATGCTTGTTTTGAATGTAATAAATTTAGGGAAAGCATTGATTTAAAAATTTTTGGGTTATTAGATCATAATGATAACTTAGTAAAGGACTTGGAACTATGCACTGAAGCTAATAGAGTTCTAAAACAAAATGAGCATAGTTACAAGGAAAAGATAGACCTGTTGAACAAACAGCTTAGGGAAACAGAAGTAGTAGCCTTTAACTAAGCTAATGACATTAGGTACTATCTTAACTTTCTAGAGGACACTAAGAAACAAAAGGCAGTTTTAGAAGTAGAAGTTAATTCATTCAAGCAAAAACTGCACAGTTGGACAAGTTCATCTCATATTGTCCAAAACCTAGTGAGAGAGAGAAACAACGGGGAGGGATTGGGTTATAAAGTGGTTCCACCACCACATGAGATCTTGATGAATGCAACATGTAAACCAATCAATAATAATCCAATCAAGGATCATGTGGTGTCCACTCCTCTAGTAAGGGCTTTATATTCCACATGTAAATCAATTGAATCTGATACTAAACAAAAGGAGACCACTTCAAAGGCAAAAGATAAAATGCCTTGTGTTAATCTGGAAAAAGAGTTTGAAAAGGTTAATATAAAGTCAAGGTCAATCAAGTCTAAATTTGAAACTAAAAGGACCTGTAATGTTAACCAATCATGTGCAACTTGTCAAAGTCCATATAATAGAAAAGGAAAAGATGTTAAGACGGTTAAAGCAATTAACTTTGTTAAACCAGACAAAAAATCAAAACAAGAAGAGTCAAAACCCAAACATAGTAAGGTCACACGTGTGTCACATATATCTCAACAAAAAATGTTAAATCCTAAAGTCAAGAGTAGATCATGCTATAGCTATGGAGAGTATGGACACATTGCGTCTAACTTTCCTCCTCGGTGTCTGATCATGTGGTGTCTACTCCTTATTATCAGACACCGAGGAGGAAAGTTGAACTTCCGGAACCAAAACCTAGCACTTTTAAGAGGAACTCAGTGACACCACCTAAAAGGGCTAGTGAACCTAAAGTTCAACCATTAACCAATTGTTTGTTTATCACAAACAGGCCTTACATAATGTTGGCTTATGGAAGGAAAAATCAATCTCATTGTCTGAAAATGAGAACAAGAAGACATCTGAGCTTCCCTCACCCTCGAACGGTCAATGGGTTGAGTTTATGATGTGTGATGCTTATGGGAAACCCAAGCCAATGAAGGCTTGGGTCCCTAACATGAACTAATGTTTTCAATTGAATGTGTAGGGTGTTCGTTATAGTGCTGAAACCAACACGTGGATTATGGATAGCGGAGCATCCAGGAACATGACAGGAAATAGGGCTCTTTTATCAAACGTCAAACAAATAAAAGGAGGTCGTGTTTTGTTTGCTGTAAATAAAGGTGGGTACATCACAGCTCAAGGGGAAGTAGGTAATCAGAAAGTGAAGTTTGACAAGGTAAACTATGTTCAACAACTTCATAATAACTTGCTTTTTGTTTCTTAAATTTGTGATAAAGGTTTTAAGGTAGTTTTTAACAAAAAGAAATGCTATGTCCTGAAAAAGGACTATGTCATTCCGGAGGATCAAGTCTTAATGTCTACCTCAAGATATAAGGACCTTTATGTATTGGATCTATCAAAGGCCTCCACAACGGATTATGAAGTTCAGTGCTTCTTGTTAAAAGCTACTGAGAAGGATTCCATTTTTTGGCATAGGAGAATGGGACACATTAATCCATGGAAGATGAATCACTTGATCCAGAATGATCTAGTGAGAGGAGTTAACGTCAAAAACTTCCAACTTCCTAATTTCTGTGTTGCATGCAAGAAGGGCAAACAGACAAAGAAGTCTCATAAGTAAAAGAAAGTTCATTCCATCGAACTTCCTCTTGAACTTCTTCACATGGATATGTTTGGTCCAGTCAGTACAAGAAGCATCGTAGACGACGTGTAGTGCTATGTAGTTACTGATGACTACTCAAGATTCTCTTGGGTGATCTGAAATCCAAATCAGAAACATTTGAGTCATTCAAAGAATTAGTAACTACTCTAGAGTCCCTCTACAAGTTGAAGGTATGTCAAGTGCGCTCAGACAACGAAACCAAGTTCAAGAATCAATGGATAGAGGCTTACTACAAGGAAAAGGGAGTTGTGCATTAGTTCACTTCAGCCTACACTCCTCAGATGAACGGCGTTGCTGAAAGGAAGAATCGTAGCTTGATAGAGACAGCACGGACGATGCTAGCAGACTCGAAACTACCTATTCAATTCTGGAATGAAGTAGTTGCCAATGCGTGTTATATGCTAAATCAAGTTTTGGTAGTTAAACACCATGGAAAGGCGTGTTACGAGTTACTACAACGACGTAAACCTAATCTAGAGTATCTCGAGCCGTTTGGTGCTCCGTGCATCCTACTGAAGAAGACTCAGGAGGGAAAATTCAGTGAGAAGGCAGATGTAGGTATCTTTCTAGGATACAACATATCGAACAAGAGAGTTTACAACAACTCAACGGGTCAAGTAGAAGTGTGGTGTAACGTTGATGTTCAGAGATACACCACACCACCAGCTTAAAAAGGACCCGCCTTCTTTATCGACTATAATGGATTCTTCAAGTCCTTCAACATACCACTCTCCACTTCTGATGATGAGTTAGCCACAAAGATGATGTATGATGTCGTGAACACACCTTAATAGATTTAACATCATGTAGTTCACAAGGTCATTCATCTAACAATTCAGGGGGAGTACTTGAAGATAGCGACTCTTCCTCTGATGAAGAAGATGTGGAGACTGATCAGAACAACCAAGAGGAACAGGTTCCTACTGCTACAAGTACAGAAGCATCTAAAATTGATGCCTCTGAGTCTTCGGAACCTCAGACTACTACTACCTCAGATACTGAAAAAAATGTTTATAATCTTGATTCTGAGTTAGTTGTTCCAACCACTCCTGGATAAAGTCATTGGGGATGTGAGGTCAGGAGTTCAAACCAGAAATCAGCTGTACTCAGCTGATTATGCCTCGGTGATGGAAAAGTGATACCTTCACGATAGTGCATATCGTTGCTTTGTGTCTCAGTTTGAGCCAAAGTATGTTAGTGAAGCCCTGAATGATGAGGCATGGGTGAGTGTCATGCAAGAAGAACTTCTTCAGTTCAAGAAGTTAGGTGTATGGACTCTCGTGGATAGACCTAAAGGTGCTAAGGTCATTGGCACCAAATGGGTCTTGAAATGCAAGAAACATGATCAAGGCGTGATCATTAGAAACAAGGCTCGACTTGTTGTTCAAGGATTTCGACAAGTCGAGGGCATAGACTACAATGAAGTGTTTGCACCCGTGGCAAGAATGGAAGCAATCCGTATCTTCCTCGCCTATGCATCATACATGAAGATTAAAGTTTCTCAACTTGATGTGAAGACTGCATTCCTTCATGGAGAAATCCGAGAGACAGTGTATGTCAGTCTACTTGAGGGATTTGAGGATCCATATCATTAGGACAGAGTTTACAAACTCAACAAGGCTTTATATGGGCTTCATCAAGCTCCCAAAGCCTAGTATGAGAAACTCTCGACTCACCTTGTGAAACACGGCTTTCGCAGAGGTGTCATTGACTACACATTTTTCATTAAAGAAAAGGATGGTGATTTACTGCTGGTCCAAATTTATGTAGATGACATAATCTTTGGTTCAAAGAACAAAGATCTATGTAAAGAGTTTGAAGCAGTAATGAAGGCTGAGTTTGAAATGAGTGCAATGGGAGAGATGAAATTCTTTCTCGAGTTACAGGTGGATAAGACACCAAAAGGGATCTTCCTACATCAGACCAAGTATGTAGGAGATATTCTCAGTTGGTTTGACATGGAGAATGCTTTCGCAGCTGGAACTCCACTTGCTACAAACCATGATGTAGTACCCGACGAGAATGGTGATCTGGTCGACGCCACCATGTACCGAGGAATGATTGGATCTCTCATGTACCTCATTGCCTCGAGTCCTGGTATCATGTACGCTACATGTTTATGTTCAAGATATCACGCAAAGCCAAAAGTTAACCATCTGATAGGGGTTAAAAGGATCTTTTGTTATCTGAAAGGTACTCCAACAGTTGGGTTATGGTATCCTCAAGACGATGACTTCAAGCTAACAGCATATAGTAACTCAGATTACGGTGGCTGCAAGATGAACTACAAGTCTACATCAGCAGGATGTCAATTCTTTGGGAGAAGATTAGTGACCTGGCAGTGTAAGAAGCAGACCTCGGTTGCTTTGTCAACCTACGAAGCCGAATATGTTGTTGCTGCAAGTTGCTGCTCACAAATTATATGGATTCAACAGCAAATGTGGGATTACGGTTTGAAATTCTCTTCTACTCTTATTTTTGTTGATAACTCTGTTGCAATTGCAGTAACTAAAAATCCGGTCCAACACCCTAAGACCAAACACATCAGCATAAAATATCACTTTATATGTGACTGTTTTGAAAAGAACCTAATCGATGTGGTTAAAATAAACACTGATTTTCAACGCGCTGACCTCTATACAAAGGCTTTCGATAAACCACGTTTTCTATATTTGTTAGAGGTCAATGGCGTTAAAAAGAAAAGCGATGTAATTCCTGTCGATGACCATGTGTAGTCCGTTGCGTTTACTAAATTTTTCTTATATTTTATTTTCGTTTAATTCTCTTAATTTATGGTTTTAATTAAATTGATGTTCTTTCTTCGCCTATTAAAATCCTAAAACCGCAAATCGTTTACGGTTTTAGAATTTTAGGGGGAGAATAGGTTTATGTTAACAACATTAGAAAAACGAGGGAGAAGGAGAGGCTAGCTGATAGAAATTAGATTGTATGCGTGATAGCGATTCAATAACTTTGAAAAATGATAGTACACAGGAACAAATATATTGGGATTTTAAAAAGTTTAAATTGAATAAGATGCAAAATTCAAAGTGTAAGTCTGTGTAGTATGAGCAATATAAAAGGAAAAATGATAGTAAAACTGGTTAATACTAAGGTAACACAAAGAAAGTAGACCTAGAGGTTGCTAGACCACAGATGATATGTCGGTAGATTCAACATAATAGATGATTAGACCTTGTTGGTGATCTCAAAATCAAACTAAGTGGTTCAACTGACTGTGGGTTCCCATCTTATCACTGGTTAACACAATCAACAAATTCCAATAAGGGGTGATGAGCAAATAAACGCCACAAATGTGTGCGGATGACCATAAAAAGTGCAAAGCACGAAAGAAAGAAAAATAAACGCAATCAAGCTAATAACTTATGTTGTTGGTGCGTTATGTGCAAAAGAAAAATACAGATGCTCTAAAAAGAAGATAGGTTGTGTGCCTCTTTGCTGTGCGATGGCACTGACCTGAGGATAAGCATAACCTAGATATTCTAGAATTCATTGTTGTTTGCCGCCTCTCTGTTGTGCGATGGCTCTGACTTGAGGCTTGGCTTCTCTTTGAAAGCTCTAAGAATAGTTTCTTCTTGTCAAAATACCCTTAGACCGCTCAAAATCTCCTGAGAAATGTTGATTACCACACAAGCGTGGGCTGCACAAAAGTTGGTTGAAATAATTAAACCTTAAACTGTCACCAATGTAGGTCAAAAGTCTATGTATGGATTTAAGAGGACAAGTATACTGATAATCATCATGGCTATAATTCTTGAAAGTCCAAATCAATATGGGGATCTAATAGTATCAGTATGATTTCCTAAAATTGCTAACGACTCTAGATGAAAAACAAGAATAGAGCATCAAAAGGTTTTGATCACATGTCCCGAGTAATTTGCCTTTCCTCTATGATTCCAAATTGAATTGGTCCATGTATGGTCAAAATGAATTGAAGCTGCTTTTTCAGGAAATGAATTCTTTAGATTTATATCTTAGGATTTACCCCTCAAAAAATCACAAAAACATGTTTTAGTTTTGGATTTCAGTTTTTTATTTCTTCTATTTTGTTTAAATTTCGTCAATTTAGTTTGTTAAACATCGGACTATGTCGTGGAATTGAATCAGGAACTTAATCATTTTAAAAGGGTCACGTCTGAGGTGACCACACAGCTTTTCAAATGTAAAATGAGTCATGTCTGAGGTGACAGAGTGTTTTAAAAGTATCACGTCTGAGGTGATCAAAAGTTTTCAAGTTAAAAGGATCATGTTTGAGATGATCGAGTGCTTAAAACGTTTAATCAATATATTAAAGGGTGTAAAATGTCAAATGGTCATAAAGTCAAAATCATGAGTATGATCCAATCGCAGATTGGACCATGAGTATGGACCAACCGCACGAATGGACCATACTTATGCCCTAGAAAGCCGAATGGAGCATGAATATGAACCATTCAACCGAATGGCTTGCCAGATTGAGCCAATCGCCCGAATGGAGCTGTGCGAATGAGTCAGTCACCCGACTGAACCCCAGTCGGCCGACTGAATGTGATCGACTGAACCAACCGCACGACGGTGTTCAATTCGCCCGAATGAACCGAGCGAATGGTCCAGTCGTCCGATTGAAATCAAATTCAATATAAATAGGGCCATAGTCAATCGCATTCAACTCATCACCCCCAATCGCCTTAATATCGCACACCTTACCGTTACTCTGCCCAAATTTCATTAGACCAAAATCTCGGACTTCTCTTGATATTCTGACTTTCGTTGGTGATTATACAGATAAAATGGGGTGTACCCATGCCAAAAACTCCATCGATTGGCCTCCAAAAATCAAGAAATTGGACCAAAAAAGAACCGAACTGTGAATGGACTAATAACCTAACTAAACCGAGTAAAATATTGAAACTAAAGTTATTAGGTTATTAGTATAATGATTGCGAGTCTAAAGAACTATTATACGACGTCTAATTTCAAGATTTGGTTAAAATTCGAATCTCAGTCGATCGAATAGTGGGTCATGCGACTGGACACCAGGATGAACTTCAGTCGCACGATTGAGCTGGTCAAATGGCTCAATCGGCCGAATAGATAATACGAATAAGCTCAATTGGCCGAATGAACCAATCCCAGGCTCAGTCAGCCAATTAAACTCAATCACCTGCTCAGTCACCCGAATGAATCCAGTTGCATGCCAGGTCAACTGACTGAACACAGTCGCATGGTTCAATCGCATGAATGAACTAGAATAACTTCAACCAGATTAATTAGAACTGGTTTCTGTTGTTTGGTTATCTAATGTCTACGTGTCTTGTGTTACAAATTGATGGCTGACAGGTGATCCATCAACCCCAAGCACAACATATGTGCTCATTTAGATGCTACGACTCGAAACGGTGCCGAGTTTGCTGGGATCATCGCTTTTCTCAAGCAATACAGGATCTACCGGGCTATTTCAACACCATGCACTCCTTATAGGTCTATTCAGCAAGCCTTGTGGGAGGGGGCATCGGTTGACCGCTCACATGAGCCATACAACATCAGGAGTTCTATTTTTGGTATGGACATAGAGATTACTGCTGAGGATATTCGGCGTGTACTTGGGTCGGGTGATGATGCAGACCACCCTACCACACTTCACCCGCTGACTATGAGAGGGTACAAGACTTGGCACATGTCATTCTCAAGTGCTTGGCTTCGCTAAGGGGTGGGTTTGATGATCTTTCAGACCAGATTCAAAATGCCTACGTGGCACTGGTACTGAACACTCTTTCAGCTTCTCGAGCATGATATTCTCTTACTTGATAGAGAATCTGGAGGCGAAGGGCAAAGAGGGTTTCTGCATGTACCCTAGGTTTCTTCAGATGATTTTTTATCAGAAGCTGCCCACACTGCCCAAGGAGAGCCATGACGTTGTGTCGTTGGAGATCATGACACTGGGTCGTATGAAGGTCTACCGGGGAAAGCAGGTCAAATCCCCGGTGAAGAGACTCTTCGGGCATCTAGCCTAAGCTAATTACGTGGCGCCAGGGAAGCGAAAGTGGCACCACGAGGAGAGTGACTCAGATGTTGAGCAAATTGATCTTCCATTTGACGACTCCGACGATGATGGTGATACGGGCGGAGACTCCGGGCCTGCTTCTTCGAGGGGCCCCACTACACAAGTTACTCACTCAGTCCCTACACACCCAGATGCCACTGCAGCTAGCTTTCACCAAGACTTCTGTCCTCCCGATAAGGAAGAAGAGAGTGATGAGGAGCCTCTCACGAGGACTGTGGGCAGCCGGGTGGTTGCCACAGAGAGAGGCTTTAGGGCGGTTGGTGGACGCCCAGGGAAGTCCGGGGAAGTTGCTGCTGATAGAGATCCCACTTATGCCCCGGACCCGCCCAGCAGCCAAGGGGGATCCTCTGTGCCTAGAGGTTCAAGGAAGAAGAGGATGGCACACCCCTACAACAAGAAGGGGAAGTGGTTGAGGTTCACTCTGACATCATCCACGACCACAGCCACTACCTCGGCCATACCATCCACCACTACCACCACCACTGCTACCAAACCACCTGCCACCACCTCTACCACCTCACACACCACTACCACACCCACTCCACCACCACCTTCATCTATACCACCCCCAATCTTCACTCATCCACCACCACCTTCATCTATACCACCCCCAATCTTCACCACTGCCACCACCACCACCACTAGCCACCTAGTAGGACCGTCATCTTTCCATTCCTTTCCATCTGGATCACCTCTACCTCCCAGTGGGGTAGAGGAACAACTCTCAGCACTGACCATATGGGCTGAGGCTGTTAGCAGGCGATGACGAGAATACTACGAAGTTCTTTAGCTAGTAGATCTTACTGCTGCATAACTCAGTAGATATCTTAGCACGCTCAGCTGATTGAGCAGCAGGCACATCAGATTGCTGCACAAAGCTCATAGATGTCCTAACTCCAAGAACAACATGTCCACTCAACCAAAAGGATAGAGGAGTTGGAGGCTACCAACAAGACCATCATGCTGAGGCTCAAAGGATCAAAGGAGGAGCCACTAAAGATCAAAGAGGGAGATGGAGATGATGGTGATGATGATGACAATGATGATGATGATAATGATGGTGATGATCAAGGGGATGAGACTGATGTTGGTGATGATGCTGATGATGATGTTGTTGATGATGCTAATGATGATGTTGTTGATGATGATGATGATACATCTGTTGCGGGTGCCACATCTGCGAGTGAAAGGAGGACAAAGAAAGCTCAAGACCAAGGTGCCTCCACAGCCGCCCTGTTACCAAAGGAGCACATGATACAAGACAAGAGTAATGTCTAGTTGTTTATATTATTTAAAATAATATGTAACTGAATATTGTATCAATCTAATGTTTATATTTTGAGTATCAATATTTACTGCTTTGATTGTTAACTAATGGTTGTTGTGTTCTATGTATTAAATCAAGTAGATCCAAATTATCAAAGGGACAAATATGATGTTGCTCCCCTCCAACAGATCAAGACTTAGCTCACGATGATTCTTGATCTGTAGAGAATAGTCAGGAGATCAGTGATGTACACTCCTGAAGAAGGAGAGATAATTCACAATCTCACCGTTGAGCAACTTGCTGAAATGTTCCGATTCAATCCTAATCAGACCTTGAAAGATGCTCCAACAGTCCATGTGGAAAGTGACAACGAGCTCAACGACATTGATGAGATTGAGATTGAAGATGTCACTCACCAGCATTATCCAGAGTACACTGACATTGAGGGTATTGTCATTCCCAATCTAGGAGACAATCTTGTCAGTGAAACTTTTGAGCCTCTGATAAAATGGAACAAGAGTCTGACAAGAATGAAGATAAGGCCCAAGCCTCGGAAGCTGAAGTCAATATCAGAAAGGTTGAGTGGGCTGCATGCTTTGAAGAAATAAGAGCCAAACGCAGTGTTTCAAAGTCAACTGTCTACACCAAGCTGTACAAAGTGAAGAAACATCACAAGGTGTCAGGCAAAATAATTGCGTGGGCACATTTTGAAGATCTCAACATTTATGTAGTTAAACGTGAGAAATGGATTGAGTACTTCAGGTTCCCACATGACCTAAAGACTCTTCCTAGATTTGAGCTAAACAAGTTAGCAAAGTTGAAATTGTTATACCCTGACCCACACAAAATATCTGGTTGTTTGAAGTAGCTCTAAAGAAAGAGTACCACACCAGATGGGTCAACTTCAAACGTCAACAACCAACGAGGTATATCAGACGGTCTGAGGTTGATGCCATAACTGGAAAACCAAAAATAGTGCTGAAGTGGAGTCCTCTGTGCACTATGTCTAAGATCCCTCTACAGGAAATGCCACAAGACTTCACACCACACTTCAAATGGTGGTACTATGATTGGAAGACAGGAGAGGCAGTCATAGTTTTGAACAAGAATGGTATAATAGAAACCATCACGGTGTTTGACCCAATATGGCTTACAAACTTGTCGGCTGATAATGTTTGACCCAATGTAATACGACTCTGTTTTGCCTTTGAGATACACACAGGAGTCATAAGAGAAGAGAAGTACAAGAAGTTTGAGGAACTCATGAATGATGTAAGACATTAGATGAAACTAGGTCCAAGGGGGAGTTTGTAGATACACGTGTCCCTAGTTTCTGAACTTAATGTAATATGTTTTTATTGTCTTACACCTATGTAATAATGCTTATTGAACTAACTATATAGGTTGTGGTTGTTTGAATAAATCTAAGTCAAGTAATGATTATGAAACATATTCAAACTTAATCATATGAAGTTCTCATGCGATTGGTCCATGCTAATGGACCATACGCATGAACAACTTCATGCTAATGAAGCATTCGTATGAATGAACCAGGAGACTGGATCAGTCGTATGATTGTAACATGAGATTGGCTCAGTCGCACGACTGAACACTTATACGTGCGAATGGATTAACCGCATGACTCAATCGCACGACTGAACCATGCAAATGGTCCAGTCACATGATTGAGAAACCCTAACCTATAAATACCACTTAAATTGTGGAAAAATTTGACACTTTGCATAATTTGATGCCCACACGTACCCTAGCCATCCAGAGACCTCTTGTAACATGTTCCAACTTCATAGATCACATTAGACTGATTGCTAATCGTTTTTAACATTTAGATTCAATCTTAAATTGATTCTACGTGCGTTCTCACTGATTGGATCACCAATCAAATAGGATTCTGCACTATTTGATACAATATACTCATAAATCTGTTAGAATTCGTCAAGTACACGATCCTAACAAGAGTTAAACAACATAGTTCTTTCAGCTTCAATTAGTGTCATGTTTCTCCTCTCAGCTACACCATCTTTCTAAGGAGTCCTGGGAGCACAATATTTTCTTGAAATATCCTTTTCATCATAAAATGTATCAAGGATTTGGTTCTTTAATTTAGCTCCTTGATCACATCTTATGGTCTTGACCTTGTGATCACATTGATTCTAAATCTTTAAGATGAAATTCTTCAAGATCTTAGTGGTCTAATCCTTAGTTCTAAGAAATAAGATCCAAGTGAACCTTGTAAAGTCATCTGTGATCACCAAAAAAGTAAGAGGTCCTTCCTAGATTCATTACACTAGTGGGGCCAAAGAGATCCATATGTAACAAGTGTAAGGGAATAGTGATGGAGTTGATTTCCTTTGGCTTGTGAGATACCTTGTGTTGCTTCCCCTTCAAGCATGCAACACAGTGGTCATCACTTGTAAACTTTTTCTTTGGCATTCTAGTTACCAAATGATTCTTAATAAATTTATTCATGTTCTTAAAGTTTACTTGGCATATTCTTTGATGCCAGAGGAAGAACTCCTCACTATTTGTTTTAGATAGAAAGAATGAAACTTCTCCTGATGAAGATGTTTCTTGCAAGTCCATTTTGTACATGTTCCCTTTCCTAGGGGCTCTAAGAAGGATATGTTCTTGAGGAATAACCACCCTGGGCTTGTGAACAATACA
Source organism: Flaveria trinervia (assembly GCA_025506515.1). Lineage (NCBI taxonomy): Eukaryota > Viridiplantae > Streptophyta > Magnoliopsida > Asterales > Asteraceae > Flaveria > Flaveria trinervia. The sequence goes on along the minus strand of CM046450.1, from coordinate 30,506,461 downwards.
ATCAGGCTCAATAAGAGCATGTTGTGTCTATGATCACAAAATTGAGATACAATCAAAAGATTATATCCGAGCTCCTTAACAAAATTGACCTTCTCAATACTGAGCTTACCATTTGTGACCCTGCCCCTTCCAATAATGTAACCTCCAGTATCTCTTCCAAAAGCAATTGGCCCTCCATCAATTTTTTCAAAATGTTAGAGTTATGACCCATTGCCTGTCATGTGCTTAGAAGAACCACTATTAATGATCCATACATTCTTGTTTGTCTTTAGTTGTTCATGCATAAAAGAGATGTTTAGTTACATTTTGAAACCCAAGCCTTGTTAGTCTTGAGTTCATCAAAAGAAGTTGAAGACAAGGCAAAAGTATTTGATCCTATGGTCAGATTTGAAATATTATTTGTTAATGTTAATGAAGAACTTTTAGTCATATGGTATTTTTTGTCTTCCACACCACCTTTGGAAGCTTAGACTTCAGCTTCAATGCTTCGAAAGTTTTGACAACTTTGGAAGTATTGGAGACTGGACCTTCGGAAGAACTTGATATCACTGTAGCAGGCTTTAGTACTTTGGAAGTATTTGCTTCTTCTTCATCTTCTTAGTAGTTTCTTTCTTGATCATGTGGACAGTACTTTTAGGATTATAGAATCAATTTTGCAAAGTGAGAAGTACTACCACACATGATACAGTTCGTGTTCTTCCTTCTAAGAGACTTCCTTTGAGAACAAAGTTAAACTTGACCACTTTCCATTTCCATCTTCATCTTTACAAATGATGTGGAAATTCTTTTAGGGTGAGAACTACCTTTGGAAGTTGGATGGATTAGGTTGTGAAGTAATGATACATAACTGATTAGCATTCTTCATGGTGCTAGGATGAGTTGAACATGAACTAGAATTCCTAGTACTAGAGTTCAAGTTTGAGTCTACATAGAGTTAAAAGTAGCCTTGATCTCTTAAGGCTTGGATTTTCTTTTGGCCTTCCTGGTCAAGTTCTTCCTTTTAGACTTGGTCATCCGTCTTTCTTTCTCTCCTTAGGAGAATAGTGACCCATCTTAGGATACTTTTCTTCACTCTTCTCGGAGACATCCTTCACTATCTCCACTTCATCCTCTTCACTCATGGGGTCTATGAAGGGAAGGTCGTCTTCAAAAGATCCACAACTAGGAGATCTTATAGACAAGATTGTGAGTGGTGGAGCTATCTTAGTAGATCCTAGTCCCTGCTTATTCTGATAATAAACATTGCATGTAGGGATGATAATATTATGTTCTTGAAGGTCTCTTCTTCAAGAACACATTTTTCTGCCTTGGCTTTGCTGATCACAAGCTCAGCTTGGCATTCAGTTAACTTAGTGATGAGATCTTTGATTGGAGTCCTATAATTGGTGTGCTCATGTTTAAGAGTTTAAATGGTTTTCTATAAATCTTCTATTTTAAGTTTGTAATCATTTTTAGCTCTTTTGAAATCAAATTTTAAGATATTCAAAGACTCAAGAGCATATCACAACGCTAAGTTATAGTATCTATATAGGTGTAAAGAGATGTTCCAATACCTTTGCTTCATCATGGTCAGCCATTAGTGTTTGGTTTGGAGATGCATCTTCCATCTGAAAGCTCTAGTCAAAGCCTCCTTCTTCAATAGCAACTGCATCTTGCTGCTTTGACTTATCATTCTGGTTGACTTTGTCAATGTTGTTTGGTATGGATTGTGCTTGCCTACCATTTGTCCTTGGTGCATTGCACTCTCTAGCAAAATGTCCCATCTGCTTATAGTTGTAACATTTCACCTTGCTCATCCAGCCAAAACTTTCCACAAACTGCATTGCTTAGAAACTTTCTCCATGTTCTCTTGTAAAACTTCTTGGCTCTGTCAGTGAGAAGAATCATTCATTGAACTATCTCCATATACTCCAGATCATCTGGATGGATACACTCAAGGTCTTCAAGGGTGAAGATAAAGTTTCCAGAACTTTCATTAGCAAACACAAAAGCTTGTGAAGAGCTTGTCTCTTGGAATGGACCTCCATGAGTGTAACTCTCCCTTGGTGTCTCCGGGATGGTAATGAAAGGACCTTTTTGTTAGTTGTCAGGGTAGCAGATAAGACAATGTTGTAGTTCTCTGTAGTCCATTTCAACAACATGAAGGGCAAAACTCAGTTGATTTGCTGAAGTTACTTAATGGATTTTGTACGTTCATCTCTATCTGGTATCCACTAAGAATTCCATACAGCTCTATAAGAGTAAAATTTTTTAAGGTTCTCAGTTCTCTTGATAATAACACAATATTGTGTCCATTTTCTAAGAAGATAGGATATGAACTTCCTTACAATGTCTCTATTTACAAGAGTTACTCTAACATTCATAAGAGTATCCACAATCTCAACGTACTTTAAGTACTGTTGACTCATGGTTTCACCTACTTTGAAGGTGAAGTTCGTAAACTATTGCTTCAAGAGGTCCTTTATGTTCTCTTTTGCTTCAATTGACCCTTCATACATGAGTTTCAGTGTATTCCAGAATTGCTTAGCAGTTTTGCACTTCTTGAAGCTCTTGTAGATGCAGTTTGGAAGGGTAGTTTGAAGGGTAGTCATGGATTTTTGATATGTGACTATTCTCTTTCTATCTTCTTTAGAATAATCATCCACCTCCTTTGGAATCATACCACCTCGAACAATAGCTGAATTGGTGCTTGGTATGTGAGGCCTAGACACAAATAATTTCCACATTCTGGAGTCTTGAGACTTGATAAAGCCTTCCATTCTTTGACACTAAGTACCAAAGTCTTCAAGAGTGATTAGTGAGGACTTTGTCATGGTTTTGGTTTCCATATCAGCCTTTGTGAGAGCTGGCATTGAGTTGTTAAGTGTTTCGTGAGACCGAGGGATCTAAGATGGTGAGAAATTATAATCAAGAGCCTGAAATGCTTTGATACCAATTGCAAGACCGTTGATGGGATGATCAATACACTTAGTCTCACAATGAAGAGAGTATTTAGAACACTTAACAAATCAAATAAGGAACCAGGACTTTGTTTATGATGCTATGAATACACAAGTAAACTAGAGACAAAAACTTAAGAACAAAAAGAGAGTTTGGTTTTCAAGATTGCAATATATTGCTTCTCAAGTTCTATTACAAGTATTTACAAAGCAAAAGAAATAAGTTACAAGGACTTGAGATACTTTATACTACATACTATAGCCAGCCATACTTTTAAGGCTAGATGGAAACATTGATCTAGACAACAAAATCAATGTAGAGTCAAAAGGAAAATTTATCTTTTGACTAGTGACTATAAAATGTCATAGCTCACGTCCTAATATATTACAAAGAGGAAAAAATTACATAATATAGAAGGTTATAGACTCAATACCTTAATGTATAGTTGAAAAAAATCATGGATCATTCACCAAGTTGTATAGGTTGGTGAGTCTTCAGAGTGGCAGCAGAAAGTTGGTCAGCTTTATGAAAAATACATCTGATAAAGCATGTTCTTCAAAGTTTTCAGAAGAAATCTGTCATCATTACATTGGCTTCGGAAGACTTTATCTTTGAAGCTTCAGAAGACTTTACTTTTGACTTCAGAAGATATTGGTCTTGCCTTTGGAAGATATTAGTCTTGGCTTCGGAAGATATTAGTCTTGGCTTCAGAATATTTTCTGTAGATATTATATGAACAGACTGAAGCAACCAAACACCCAAAGTCTTTCCTGCATGCTTGCACATGAGTATCGAAGAGGAATGCTTCGGAAGTTTCACATAAGCAACAAAAATATTCTAAGTGTGAAATCTTTCAAAGCCAAGACCAATATCTTCTGAAGCCAAAGATGAAGTCTTCCGAAGCTTCAGAGACAAAGTCTTCCGAAGCCAACACTTGAAGACAGATTTCTTCTGTAGACTTTTAGTATACATGCTTTATTTGATGTACTTTACATAAAGCTGGACCCCCTTTCCGCTGCAACTCTGTAAAGTCACCAACTTACATGAGTTGGTGAAAAGGTCCATGCTTTTAGTAACTGTACATTGAGGTCTTGAGTCTGTAACTTTCTACTTCATGTACTTTATCCTTTTTGTAATAGATAAGGACGTGAGCTATGGCATGTCATAGTCACTAGTCAAAAGGCAATTTGCCTTTTGACTCTACAATTGATTTTGTTGCATGTCTAGTCAATTGTATCCAGTTGGTCTTCAAAGTATGACTAGCTGTAGGATGTAGTATAAGTATCTCATGTTCCTGTAACTTTCTTTTATGCTTTGTAACACTTGTAAAAGAACTTGAGAAAGCAATATACTACAATCTTGAAAACCATCTCCTTGTGTATCTTGTTCTTTTGTTATATCTCTTAATTACTTGTGTTGATAGTGTCTTTACTTGTGGTTAATCCAGTTCATTGTTTGATTAAGTTAAGTTCATTGTTTGATTAAGTTAAGTTGCTCTCCTATTTGTGTTGTTGTGTTGTAAGTGATTACCCTTCAACGGTCCTGCATTTTCTACTTGTCACTAAGTGCATGCATGCAGAGAGCACTTGGGTTGTTTTGGGTGTATTAGCATTTAGATAACCTTACATTACGAAAGAGAGGTCTTTAAAACTTTCGAACAACTAATTTTTTCCAATTAACTTGGCCCCGCTTGTCAAATACGTAGATGTAGAATTGATAAACGAATCTACATCTATGGCTATTAAAAAACTGCAAAAGTGAGCTCCATAAAATTTGACTAAGGTAAACAGTCTACGCATGTTCTCTATCCGTAGATCTTCTAAGGAAGAACATAAATTTTCTTTATCCGTAAATCATCTACGGAAGAACAAAGTGTTTGAATGCTCTATCCGCAGATCTTCTACGGAAGAAGAAAAAGTTAATGTTATGTTTCCGTAGATCATCTACGGAATAACAAGGCTTGGTTGCTGATTTTTAGCAGACATGCTACTGAAATTCAACCTTGTTGCTGAAATTGGTTTAAGTGTAGGAGCTTCAAGTCAACCTCATGCATCTGAATAGTTCTCATGTGCCTGAACAATTATCATGTGCCTGAATAGTTATCACGTTGCTGAAAAATGGTTAAGTGTGGGCGTTTCAAGTCAACGTCATGCGCCTGAAAAAGTTCTCATGCGTCTGAACAGTGCTCAAGAGCTTGTACAGTGCTCATGCGCCTTTGTAATGCTCATCGCCTGAATAGTGCTCACGCATTTGAATAGTGCTCAAGATCCTGAACAGTTCTCATACCCCTAAATCTCTTTGTTTTGGCTCTAACTTGCTGATTATGATGATGTTTTCATGTTTATTTGATCTGATAAATCATTGTTCATCAAGTAAACATGAAATTAGAGCTCAAATCCACATCCAAATCTAGGGATTAATGAAGAACATGAAAAACATTCAAAAACCCACTTGCTAGTGATTTTGATTTTGATCCAAACATGATGTTGATGCTAATTTGTTAATGAAATTTTAGTGTAGCATCATGTTGATGAATCCAAATCAATCCAAACTCCATTTCCATGATCCAGATCTAAGAATTTCTTAAGAACACCAAGCACACACACTAGTGTGTGAAAATAAGGAACATGAATATGAAAATTCCAAATCACATGGATTCTAATTCAAACTTTGATTTCATGCTTCCAATTGTTGATTTGATCATAGATGATTATCAAACAACATTAGATTCAAGCTGAAACCATCAAATTCACCTCAAATCGTTAGATTTCTCATGAAGAACACACTAATATTTTGTTCAAGTTTTCTTCAAATCTTCACTAATTTAAGCAATCTAACCATGAAATCTGATAAAAAACAATATAAATCCAACAACTCCAGCTCTGATACCAATTGTGTGTTCCCTATTCAAACAAAATCGTTGAGATTAGATCTTAGGATTCAAATTGATAAGAACAAAATTTGATTATTACATGCTAAATTTTAATAATGATGAACACAAAAGTATTTAATGTTTGTTGTTCATTGATTTGATTATAAATTCATCATCAACGAAGGATGATGATATGATGATGTTGTTGATGGAGTATGATTCCCACTTTTGGTGGTGAACCATCCGCCCACATTACAATAATGATATATGTTAATTTTTTATACTAATTTAGCATTTATAATATTTACAAAATAAACTCTAGACTAATACTTTTGTTTCTTTTGTTTTTCAAGTCTTCATCTTTAATAATTATTGGAAATATTCAATTTCTTTAAAGGTAGAATACCCAACGTAAATACATTTTAAGATATTGACTAATTTTAAGTTCACTTATAAATACATTACGACAAGTTTAATTGGTTTTGCAATCTACCATTTTCATTTTTATATTACTAAGTAATAAGTAATTTTCTTATTTAAGTACGAAAAATATATTAAAAAGATATATTTTGTTAAATATTATTTTTATAAATGAAGTTGATAATAACAAAATATTCTTAAGGCAAAAAAAGTAGATAATTTCAAAATATTAGAATAAATATCACAGGCGATACAGGGCAAGGGTGTATATCCGGCCAGCAATACCAACGATACACAACCATATGGTATCTTTTTATGGTGATAATGAATTTATTTATTTCTATTTTTCTATTTAGCGATACAACATGTGTGTGCATCTCCGGCCAGCGATACGAGTAATACAACACGCTTTGGTATCGCCAACCAGAGATATATTGCATATGTGGAAGCATCTGATTGATGAAACAAACATGTAAAATTAAAAGTCAATGGCTATTTAAATAAAAATAATTGGTCAAATGATTATTTGGAAAATTTTCCTGATAATTTTCACACATGAAAGATGTACAAGGGTTTGATGAAGGCATAATTTTTACCATTGTTAAATTTTTAATGGTAATACCTGATCTTCTATATGTACCAGGCTAGTTTTATTTTGGGCAGTTTAAAGCTGTGATAGTCACGGGAATTCAATTGTTATGTAGAAATAGTAGTACTTCAACAACTTTACTACCTAGACAAACTAGTACCTCATCTTTACTTTTGTCCTTTCTTATTAGCCAATGGATGATGTGCTATATGTTTAAAGCTTGGCATAATTTGAAATTGAAGAAAACAATCATAACTTAAAAATCAACTTAGAACACGTAGCGTAATTTCATAGATCGCAACATGCGAAGATGAATATGTTGTTTGAATTACTCCTCTCATGGTTTGAGTGTTCGTTCAAGATTTCTTGCAAGAATGTTTCTTAATATTTTGATTTGAGTTTGTATAAAACTGGTTAATTTTATTTTAATATACTTAATAGTAGCTTTGGAAATAACGTACTTAAAAATTAACTTTTATAATTTGCTACATACAATTACAATAAGTAGCAAGTCTAAATAAGGTCCTATAAAACTGATTTACTTTTAAAAATATTGCAGATCATTAAGTAGCAAGTCCAAATAAGGCTGTTTAAAAATGATTTACTTTTGAAAATATTGCAGACTTTTGTTATTTAACAAAGTCTTTTTTACTCGCAACAACGGCTGAATCACAATATCATATAAAAACAAACAAAACGAAAATAGACCCGCGGCAACAACGATCTCAAATTCTAGTTAAGAAATTAGAAAAAAATAATATTCATAGTGCCATAGTTTGGTAAACATATATATTAATAATTTATACTTTTTTCTATTTTGAACTGGATAATTAGTATTTATTCTTTTCTGGCTTGGCATTACATTCCGTTTTAAATTACACAGCATATACTTTTAAAGACGAACTGATCATCATATATGGACAATATACAAGTAAGTTTTGCATAGCTTCTTTTTGTATTATGTATCTCACATAAAGTCCATATACAAGTAAGTCTTGCTAGCTTCTAGTATTATCCGATGGATGATGTTATGTAAATCGGATGATGTTATGTAAATCGGATGATGTTATGTAAATCGGATGATGTTATGTAAATCGGATGATGTTATGTAATTATAACTTGACATAATTTGAACTTGCAGAAAATAATTTTACTTAAAAATCAACTTAGATTAATATGTTTAAATTATTCTTCTCTCATGGTTTGAGTGTTCATGCAGAGGTGTTTATTGTATTATTTTGGTTTGAGTTTGTATAAACTGGTTATTTTAATACACATCAATATATTGAGGATTGTCCAATATAATAAATGTATTTTAAATAACGTGAGTGTAATACCTATATTATATTGTATGGTTATAAGTGGTTGCGAGTGACTGATATGGGAAATTTATTGTTCAATCTGTATTTTTAAGAAACACTGTTCAAAAAACTATAATGTTTTATAATATATTTTAAGTGGTTATAAGTAAAGTAGAGAGAAAAAATAATGATAAAGTAGAAAATGAGAAAACAAAATAATAATTTATAATGCAATTATATAAATAAAGATGAGGAATGTATTGTGAATACTCAAAGAACATTCACAATAGGTTCCCTAAACTCATCATTATTAATTTAGACTAAATGTACTACTTTTTTATAATATATTTTAATTAAATAATACATTTTATTATTTTTATCATTATATATATATTTTTTTTCACTTACAACCGATTTTAAAATATTTTAAAATCTATAGTGGTTGTACCGAATTTTCAATATTTATGGTGGTAAAACCCCAATAAATATTATTTTCTCATTCACTCACAACAAATAACATCTTCCATAATATATGACAGATACTCACATAAAAAATAAAGAATTCATTATGAATGCTCTAACAATCCTAGTAAGACTTGTGTCCATCTAATGTTCTTTGTTACTAATATGACTAGCTACTTAAGAATCACATGATCATATTCAACGGTGAAACTTAAACAATTTTGTATGAAGACTTGAACAATTCCTTATGGAGGCAGGGTAGAAATTAATTGTTTTTAAGGGGCTAAAACTCAATATTTATATATAAATTTACCCTAATGACCTAAAATTTCCACTAACATGCAAAAATTTAACAGTACTAACTAAAAAATGAGAGGGGGTATGACTTGTGTCCATCCTTAAACTATGTTTAGTGGTACCACCACTCCACCTCAGCAAAGTGAGTTAACAGTTGTGGTAGCTGCTACACCGTTACTTCTGATCTTCACCGTTCATGCTAAAAGCAAAGCCTCTTTAAAAACCTTTGTGTCAATTTTGCAACAGTAACTTTAATAAACTAAATTTAATTTTTTTTGAGTTTATTAGACAGATGTTTCTTATGAAATGTTCATATTTCATATATGATCCTAAACTTCGAGAATTACAATTCTAGTCCCATTCACCAGTGCTACTTTTAAGGGGTGTCATTAACTTTTCAAGTTAAGTGTGGATGAAATATCTTCTTACTCAAAATAAATAAAAGACTTAAAGTTTGTAGGTTTTACAATCTGCAGATTATTTGACAGTTCTGTAAAAATTGCTGTCCAAATTATAACTTTCTACGCAAACATGGAAAGTGTTATGACCTAGGCGGGACCGGACAGCTTGCTTGGTATAGATTTCGTTTTCATACCAATTTTGCATTCAAATCATTATTATGTAATATATTTTAATTTTAAAAAATCAAAAGTACAAGTGATTGCTAACGTAATAAGTCAGATAGACTTTTGACTCAAAGTATCAGCGTAGACCGCAAATCATGGTATCACATAGCCTTTACTATTCTACTATATTTCTATTTTTGCATGTCTTAATTTCATAATTACAGTGTTAATCTTCAGTCTTTACTGCAACAAGAGGTTTCCTACAACTACTTTGTTATGCAGTCATACCCGCCTGCAAAGAGACTCAAAACATGCATCCCAATACCATAGAACACGCAAAATTAGAAATGGACAAAACACTTATAAAAGAATTGGAATTTATCACCCCCGTTACAAACTGTACCACCTCAATACCACCATCCGCCGCCGGCATCACCGCCGACAATCGACCGCGACCACCAGCCGCGCCCATTGTCGAAAACCGACCGTACCCCACTAACGCCCGCCCGTCGTCGAGACATAGTTCGGTAACAGTGGTCGGCGACAGTTGACGGTTAAGGGTGGTGGCGGTCGGCGGTCAAGGGTAAACGGTGGGCGACCGTCGTCGGCATCGGAGTATGACCACTCTATAGTAATAAGTAATAGCTATCGAAGTGTTTAAATTTTGGATAGATATTCCAGACATCTATGTTTATTATTGTCATTAGTATGCTTTTATTTGATCCCTTTAACTCACAAACATTTCTAACAAAATCTTGAGGTAGTTCTTAAGATGATATTCCTAGAGTTATATTGTTGTAAGGGCCTAGCTCCGGAGACTACAGATCCTATCCTGTGCCTAGCTCTGTCACTAAGAGAATCTAACTTAGTAAGATTAAGCTGGACCAAACTTCATACGAAAGTAACATCCATTACAACACTCGATAACAATAATACATTCATTTAGATAACACGTAAAGGGAACATTAGATGATAAGTAATTGCAAACACACATAGTTTATTGTGACACATATATCCATATAACTTTAAAGTTGCTAGGGGTTGAACATAGCTAGAATACTGGATAGAAGGATGTAACACGTTTCTTTGTTGCCACCAGCATCATGAGGCGTTTCACCGTTCATTATAACTTGTTTGGATCCTATATATACATCATCAATAAGAAGTTATACCAAATTAGTGTTCTCCATGTTGTTACTAGAAAGTTGTATACAACACGTTATAAGTTCATACATACCATAGATATGCTAGTTGGAGAAGGTCCATTTGAGTACTCATCTTCTAAGGCTCTTGGTGATTCGACTGGAGCCATCATTGGTGCGCTATTTCCAGCTTTAGTTACCGAAAATGTCAGTAAGATTGGAAGAAGGAATACATAAAGCGATAGTAAATAGATGTTATAGTCTAAATCAAATCAAATAGTTTTTCATAAATGAAATGTATGAAAACATATTGAAAACAAACGAGTCTTTCTTTGAAATTGGTTTATTAGCTAGTCGAATTTTTTTGGTAAGGAGAGCAACTTCAAATTTAGATAATAGAAGTCGCATAGAGAAATTCAGTTATGTGAGTTTTAACTTTTTAAATCTTTTTTTTTCGATTTTCATTCAACATATGATTTAGTTCTTTTTCAATAATATGTATCATATCTAATAATTTAAAAATCTTATACATATATTTCTATCATTAAAAAGAAAGTATGTATTATCAGGGTTATATTAAAACAAAGTTTCGTTACTGAGGATAATAAACAATTTCTATTAGAGTTTAGATAGAAACGTAAAAAATTTTTCCTAAAATATTAAAAAATTACATATAGAATAAACCGTTGTTTCGACCTGGGACTTCTACGTCTCATATTCAAAATTTAAAGTCATTAGCTATGTATCATCATCAAGTCCTTAAGGGCCCGTGACTACTAAAAAGTGAGCCTCACGTAGGTGGGGTGAGTGACGATTGTGAATAAAAATGATAGTGTTACGGGGGTTGATCACCAAATGAATGAGAAAAAAATTGAATGATGGTGTCGACTATTATTATTATATAAAACTAAATATAAAAATTTTCTCTATTAATGCCATGACCATGATCACATTCCTAATATCACATCCCAGGTGTGTCATGATCGGTGGGACGTGAGGAGGCATGACCGGGGTCAAGCACCATAACACATACCCTAAGAGCTAACATAATAATTAAATTCTAATGACACTCATGTGTCTCCCGTAACATTTCAAAAAAAAAATAAAGATTAGTATTTAAAAAGTATAATTTATGTAATTAGATTTGAAAAACAATTTAAATGTGTTTAAAAAATATGCAATCCCTATTTTGTCACCTCCAAAATAACACTAAAGTGATTATGGAGTGTTGTATTTTAGAAATCTTGAATTAACATAGAAACATATGCAGAATGTTGAAATTTTATACCGTTGCATCGGCTAACAGGCGAAGTCTTCACGTTACAAGCACGAGGAAGGCCTAACGCAATGTTTTTGTTGATATTGATCCCTAGTGAAGCCAAAGTGCCACCATCAAGAGCAGTGCAAAGGCACTGTGGCTGTGATTTAACAACATTAGCCAGAGATGAACAGCAGGACGAAGATGGCGTTTTGGAACTTCCCGTAACATAGTTTAGGCATGGAGCCATTCCAATGAGAACACTGGTACACCCCGATTGAGCCATTGCGCCACCCCAACACAGAATTAGCAGGACAAATGCCAACCCCAAATGGCCCATATTACCACATGAAGCCATTCCAATATAACTCAAAATGGTGTACGTGTTTCCTTTATAACATGAACATATTTATAGGGCAAGATCGTAGTCCGTTTGATATGTGATGTTAATAAATTAGTGTTGTAGCCTACAATTTGACCTTGTATTTTAGCTGTCTTCTAGATGATTACGTACGTTCATATAATAATGTAAAACATAAATAAGCAACTGTCGATGTATATCATAACTACCAAAAACCAATCAATCTATTATCAGTTAATATATATCAGCACAAGAATTTGATTATATCAATCAGTCAAATGATACATGGTGCTATCGTATGACTTTATAAGAGCATCTTCAATCCATAAACCGACCCAAAAGCATGCTTAGTTACCTATACCACATAAGGAAAAAAACAAAAAAAAAAAATCTTTGCCCTTTAAATCCATTTGTCGGCGTCCGCAGCCACAGACGTATGATCCATGCATTGTCCAACATTGAACATGTTACTTGTAGCAAAACATTCCGACTATACGATACAAAAAATATGTAGTATATGATAAAAATAAAATATAGTCTAACGCTTAATGTGTCCTCTAAGTTGTGCATAGAGACATTCAACGATACATAGATATTGCATAGATCATTTTACCGAGTTTTGCGGCGCTGGTAGGAAAAGTTTACCAAAGAAGACATTTAATAATTCTCTGTATCTGTACCATTACAACTAAGTCGGTAGATCACCTAACATAAATCACGCCAAAGACTTTGTTAGGAAAGAGATTATTGCTATTTGCCAAGGCTTTATGGTATGGAGTTTCATGGTTTGATGAGTTTTATTTGGAAAGCTTAATGTATTATGTGAAATTATTTTCAAATTAAAGTTATTTAGAAAAGAAAACAAGAAAAGGTATGTATGGGAATATATTATAATAAAATAAGTTTTGGTTTTACGCTTGACGTTATTTTAAAAATCCTAATTATAATTTTCTCGTTCATCTCTCATATTAAATAATTATATTAACTGCTAATAAATTATTTAATACTTTATAAGATTCAAATAATTATTATAATACGTTAAGAAAGAGGAATTTTTATAATGTGTTTTCTAAAGGAATAGTTTTTATGATATAAGAATTTCTAAAACATCAAAATTTTAAATTATGAAATATTAAAAAATTTTCTTTAATAAATAGAATTTTAATTAACATAATATTTAAAATTCAGAGTTATAATAAGAAATATTTTAAGAATAATATCATTTTAAAATGGCTTGTTTTGAAATAAAATGCTTAATTTATTTCTTAAATATTCAAAAAAAAGTTCAAAAACAAGATATAAAAATAATACCATTATTTTATTATATATAGTTATTATTAATACTTAATTCCAATCATATCTTATCTCAAAATATTATTTTATGAATAATAAATTTTCAATACAACTATTTAATATAATATGTATACAACCCGTGAAATTGATGTAGGTGGAACTAATATGATAAATTATTAAAACTGATGATTGAACGAGAATACCATGAACAATTCCTTTAACTATCGTTGATTCATAAATAATACTGATAATCAGAATTTCACACTAACACATACTATGATAAGAGAAAAAAAGATTTTTTATAAACTTCAATAATAAATCTTCTACTACTTACATGCATATAAAAAAAACAAACCAAAAGTCGAATGAGCCACAAAACATAAACAAACCAAAACCTGTGCCAAATTTAAAGTTCAACAAAATCTAAAATTAAGACAAACTCTTTGTGAAGCATATATCGATGCCAACGTTTTACAGCTTGGACCATTCCATGAATTTCAAATCATAGGTACCATACCTCAACTTTGTATTTGTCAATTTTTTACTAAAGTAAGCAACAGATCAGCCACCTTGACTAAGCACCCCACCAATACCGACCTTTGAGGCATCGGTATGAAGTACAAATACTTAAGAATCAGGCAATACAAGAATAGGTGTTGCGATGAGCTTGTCTTTTATAACTTGAAAAGCAAACTCAGTCTAATCTCTCCATACAAACGTCTTTCCCTTCATGTAGTCTGTCACTAGAGCCATAATAGAACTTAAATGTGGAATGAATCATATGTAAAAAAGAAGCAAGTCCATGAAACTACGAACTTCAGTAATGATAGTAGGAGTTTGCCAATTTGTAATAATTGCTACTTTAGATTTATTCACTTGTATTCCTCCACCAGAAACAACATACCCTAAAAATAGAAACGTGGGGGTCATAAAAACACATTTTATGTTGTTGCATAGAATCTATCCCTGTGAAATAAAGACAACACTTTCCTTACATGCATGAGGTGCACACTAGAAGAAGCACTATAAATAAGAATGTCATCAAAATACACAACCACAAACTTCCTCATAAAAGTCTTGAACAATTGTTTCAATACACATAAAAGTGCTAGGTGCGTTTGACAAATCAAAACGCATTACCAACCATTCGTACAATCCTACATGAGTTTTGAAGGTAGTTTTCCATTATTCGGCCTAAATGAATCTTGTAATATCCACTCTTTAAATCCAACTTTGTGAAAGTAATAGCACCACTAATCTGGTCAAGCAAAACATCAAGTCTAGGAATAGGAAATCTTTACCTCATACTAACATTGTTGATACCTCGATTGTCAAAACCCATAATCCAAGTGCCATCTATTTTTGGATTCAACAAAGCATGAACAACACAAGAGAAACCATTTCAAACCTTTAGTGGTGTATTCAATCAACTTTACAAGTTGTTACGAGTTCAATTAAATTCGAAAACTCGAAACTTTGCGATCGTCATTGTGGATTCAACTTAAAGTTATCAAATTAAGACGGTTGATTGATCACAAATGTATACCTAATCATTTCTAAACTAAAAGTATGGTTTAATTGGGTTAAAATTGTCATTTAATCATTGGATTTTAATCAAAACACCCGAACCACGTTTGAAACACGTTCGGTGTGAAAATGTTCAAATTAAGGCTATATAACCGAGGGGAAATGTGCCATTTAATCCTTTTAAACTTTCTCTATCTCCAATTGCTCAAAGAATCCACTCGATCATCGATTTCAAGCACCCTTATCCATTCGCGTGCGAACCGAAGACGTACTAGATGAAATTACATCGATTCGTTGATAATCAAGCACCCCTATCCATTCAGTAATGCCATTGTTGTTATTTGGATGTCCATGCACATAATGTGAAATGATTAGTTGCTATTAGAAACCCAAGCCTTGTTAGTATTGGGCTCTTCCAATGTAGATAAGACAATTGAACCAAAATGTATGCATGGGGGTTTAATTATAGTTTGTGAAAAAGAGGTTTAGGCTGCAACATCTTCTCTGATCTTCCATTTAATCCTTTAGTTGATTGGAGTAGATGAGCGTAGGGGCTTAAGCATCATGTCTTGCTTATGAAGCTTCTTTCTTCTTGGAAGAAGTTATAACCACCTTTTCTTCCAAAGCAGTCTTCTTTTTGAAATGTTTCTTTTTATTTTCCTATTTGTGCTTTGGCTTGACTTCAGAAGCTAGTTTCCTTTTGGAAGAATGAGTTTCTTCCAAAAACAACTTGCCTTCATAAACAAGTTTTCCTTTCCTTAACACTTGAACCATATAATAAGCTCCATATATGAAACCCTCCTTGACTTTTTCTTTCTTTACATTGTTTGCATAATGTGTGCTTATTGGATTGTTCTAACAATCTTTAGCCATGTGGTTATGCAAACCATAAATTATGCACTCAATGTTATTCTTCATTGGGCATGAGGACTATTGTTTCATGCACTTTTTTACCTCTTCAACAGCCTTCCCCTTTGACTTCTGATCTTTTAGCTTGATAGAAGTGTTGGTATTACACATCTTTCCTAGACCAGAACTTCCAACCACTTAGAGTCTGGCTGAGATGAATACACCCTTTTGCTTTGGGTCTATTTTCAACTTTGATTCAACAACCTTCTTGGTGGTTTTTCTTGCTACCTTGATTCTGTTTCTTTTGGCTTTGGTGGTCAAAGGTTGATCATTAGCATTGCGGCTGAGTTTTTCGTCCTTATCATTCTCTGTGGTAGTCTCCATTGGTAGATCATTCTTCTAATATTGGGTAGTGGGTTAACAGTTGGAACCTCTTGCTTATCGGTACAACATCTTGCGTGTCTCATAGACATATAGGAGTGTGGTGAAAAAATTTCATTAGTTCCTAACCTACTTTTGTTTGGATAACACACCTTTGAGTGAGAGGATGATGCAATAATGGTTTTGAAGTTTTGCTCTTCAATAGCATACTTTTTTGCTTTAGCCTTTACTATTACTAGCTGGGCTTGAGCCTCAGTCAACTTGGTAATCAAATCCTTTATTTAAGCCCTATAGTTTGAATGGTTATGTTTTAAAGAAGAATTAGTTTTCTCTAACTCTTCAATTTTGAGTTTGTAGTCAGATTCTTCCATCTAAATATAAAATTTTACTATATTTAAAAACTCAATATCAGATTTGATCTCCATTATGTAGTTCTAATAAAGTTTAACCTTAGTAATATAGGCTGGGGTACAAAGATGTTCATATACCTTATTATCTTCAATTCCATCCATGAGAGCTTGAGCATGAGTGATATCTTACACCATAAGGTCCAGTCAACTTCTTTAGCAATAACAACTGTTTGTTGTTCAGTTGACTTTTCAACAACTTTTGGAATGGCAGTATGTTGGGGGGTTTGAGTGGCTCTGGGGTTGGACATTGGAGCCTTGCATTTCCTTGCAAAATGACCAAGTTGGTTATAGTTGTAGCAGTTGGCCTTTGACTTATCTAACCCAAATTTGTTATTGGCTGGGTTATGCGGGAACTGCCTTCCAATTCTTTTAAAGATCTTCTTTGCTCTTTGGGTTAAAAGAGCCATTTGTAAGACAATATCCATATATTCAATGTAGGTTAAAAGAGCCATTTGTAAGACAATATCCATATATTCAATGTGATCTGGCTAAAGCACTCAAGATCATTAAAACAAAATTAAAAGATCTCCAGAGTGCCTATTTCCTGAAACAAAGGCACAACTATCTTGGAAGGGACTTTGTTGAACCTGTTAAGACATGTGTGTATTAGGAAAAGTGATGTAAGGCCCAAAGGAAGATGATGGCTATTAAGGTACAACTTGGGCTGGGGAGTTCTTGAGCCTTTAGCAAGAAGTAAAGCATTGCTAGTAGGAAGGCTAGAAGTTTTGCTCATCAAGTTGCCTCTCTGAGTTTCCATCTCCGTATAGTATTCATCAAGGATACGATATAGTTTAGTCATGGTGAGAGTGCTGAGTTTCTCAGTCCTCTTAGTTGAGACATAGTAAAAGCTCAATTCACAAGGAAGTGCACTCATGAACTTCCATATAATGTCTCTCTTCTCAAAAGTCACTCCCACAGACTGAAGTGAGGAGATTCAGTCCATATACCTAATGTATTGTTAACTTAGGGTCTTTCCAGCAATATGAGTTAAATTTTCAAACTACTACTTTAGGGTATTTTTCTTGGACTCTTTGGAATTGGTGGAATAGGAGTACATCAATATCAAAGCATCAAAGAGTTGTTTGGCAGTCTGATAGTGTTCTAAGCCTACCATTATGGAGTTTGGTATGGCTCTAAGCAGCACTGTCATGGCTTTATCATCGATGTCCATCATTTTGAAGTCTTCGTCAGAGTAGTCTTCAATAGCTTTCTCAATCATGTCACCATTTCCATCCGGGGACTCCACCTTAGGCTTGTAAGGACTGTGAGCGATTGACCACCATATTGTGTTATCTTGATACTTAATAAAGCCTTCAATACATTTGCACCAGGGATCTGAAATTATCAGGGGTGATACTTGGAGGTTGGTCTTAGTTCCCATCTTAGATTCAGAAGATTTCTAGATAAGAGCCATTTTTTATTGTAGTGAGTGAATGAGTGATGAAACGAGGTGATTTGGGATGGTTAGATCTCATAATCAAAAGCCTAAAAAGCTATGACACAAATTGTAGGATCAGTGTTAGTCTCCCAAGACAAGGTTTATCTCTCAAACACACTTAAACACTCGAATGGTGAAATAGAATCCTTGATAGAGTTGATAATAATGTAATAAGTTAATAAACAAA
This sequence comes from Flaveria trinervia, assembly GCA_025506515.1. Taxonomy (NCBI): domain Eukaryota; kingdom Viridiplantae; phylum Streptophyta; class Magnoliopsida; order Asterales; family Asteraceae; genus Flaveria; species Flaveria trinervia. Next base: position 30,488,168 of record CM046450.1, on the reverse strand, counting down.
AGAAATGGTTTTCAATATATTACTTCTCAACTCAATGTTTACAAGACTCTTACAAGCATACTAAATGAGTTACAATGACAAACCATATATACTACTATCTATAGCAAGTTATACTTAGATTACCAGCTAGAACTTACCTTTGTTAGAAGTAAGGCATCTAGAATAAAATACTATGCTAAACTAGATAGTCGTGACAAGTCCATGGCTTACCTTTTCTCACCAAGTAAATGTGGTAACTGTACTAACTGATAATATGTGAACAGTGAAATAAAATATGATCAACTACATGGGTGTGGGAAAGTGTCATGCCATATCTCAGAGGTGGCAGCGGTTGTGATGTGGGCCCAAGTGTAGATGAGCAAGCTTTAGCCTTTTTGGAGGCCCAAGATCGCTTATCAAAAGGGGCTTCACTAAAATGGGCATAACTTCGGCTAGAAGTCTCTGTTTCAGGCCGGGACCAGTGAAAACGAGTTTTCTAAATAGATTGTATATGAGATGGAACAACTTATAAGGATATTTTATTGATGGGTATTATTTGTAATGTTATTCAAATTGGTTAAATAACATCAAGTAATAGAGGTGTGTGTACGAGTTATATAATTAAAAGATTAATTACATAACTCACACTAAAGTCAAGTTAAACTAAATGGTTAAAAATTTTGGGGGGAAAACCCCAAATTCATGAGATTTTCGGCCGCCCCTTTAAGGGGTCATTAGGCCTTTTGTTTTCACTTACTTGACTTTTGAAAACACACACACTTCATCTCTTCTCTCTCTCATATGCAAAGGACCAAGAACACATTTTCTCTCTACTTTCTTGAAGAAGTTCAATGCTGAAAATTGGATTTTCAGCTCATCTTGGTCCAAATTTGGTGCTAAAATCCTAGCAACAAGGTGTTTGTTTGATGCTTGTGTGTATGGGAGCTTGAGGACACCTCTTCTTGGTGTTTTGGTCATTCAAGAACCTCATTCTCTTCATCCAAATCACGTTTTTCAACAGCTCTACAAAGGTAGTTTGTATGTGTTGCTTTTGGTTGTTATTTCTTCTTAATAGCTAGTTCATACACATATATGTGATCCTTATCTTCTTGGTTTATTGTTGACAAATAATATGCTTAAATTTCAGATTATAAAACATATTATTTAGCTTTGTTTCCGCTGTGTTTTTCTTGTTTAAATGGTTAAACAACTATGTTAATGGTCCAACAAACCCAACATCAACTATACATGTTATCCATTTGTTCCCCCAATATGAATGAAGTATCACTATATGCTGATCCTCCAAGAATACACTCATCAAGTATCATGGAACATGAAACACCAAATAACAACAATGATGCTGCATAAGTCTAGCCTCATGGACCTACATCTTCAGATGAAAACACTTTATCCGTAGTTGCTACCTCTGCATCCGCAGATGAGTGTCCTGCAACCAGAGATATGTATAATGTCCCAACATGGTTTCCATGTTTTTAAGAAGATACAACAACCACTGGAGATGATTTAGCAAATCCTAATACATCATCTGTAGAAGTTCCTTTAATTTCTATGAAAGAACAAATTGCTTTTGGAGAAGTTCATGCGTAAGATATTAATAATGCTCTTTATGATCAGATTCAGTAGTACACCGGTTATAAAGATCAAACGATTGAAAAACCGATACCTTTAATTCCATTACCGTTCGACCCTTAAATCTTAATAATAACCTAATTAAACACACCTAATCAATCGACTAAGTGTTCCTAAACGTTCACCAATCATAATTTCCCCTGAGACGAACACCAACATCTCCTTGATTCACTCTTTATCGGTTTGACGTTGAAACTCGAAATTGGCAAGGGGCTTTTGGTCCGGTACACCAATCGAAGCTTCATACAAGATTAATTGAGTTATCATCAACAATTAACCATCGGTCGATCACCGTTCAGTTGTGACGTGTTCATTGCTGTGTGCATCTTCAAGATCTAATCAAAAAGGTAATTGAATCCACCTAAACAATTGTTTTATCATGGGGAACAAAAGCCCTATGAATAGATTCATTAACAACATGGAATTGATGCTCAATTTGGTTTGGCTAATTCTAGGGTTCTTGAGAATAGGGAAAAACCTTTTGAATTAGGTTTAACAACAAATGGTAATCATTAATAACCACAGTTGCGGCTTTGGTCTATTGGTTAAGTTACTCTCTTCCCCTACATGAGGTCCCGGGTTCAAACCCGGACAACCTCATGTATTTTTTAAGGGTTTTTAGCCCCAAATAAAATTCTGAGAAATTTCAAATTTATATAAAAGGGATTTTGTAAACTTTAAATATTTTTAAAAAAACATCAAATTATCTTTTGTATTATTTTTAAAGAAATTAAATAATTAAAAAATTAAATATTATATTTTATGGAAAATTTTAACAAAGGTTGTACTTGTTACTTTCATGAATTTAAAATAGTTGTTAGTTCACACATTGTTTTTTTAATTATTGTTCAAAACGTGTTAATCTCATTTAGTTATAAAACTATATTTCAACTTATATCTAAATTCTTCTAATTAATATAAATATATTCTCTTTCATAACTTCATATAATATAAATATATTTCTCATCATTTATTTCAGGAAAATATATTGATTTCCATTCATTAAATATAATGTTTGACAAACCCCAAAAACCAAATTGAAATCCTAGTTCACGTTTAACCCTTAATTTTAAATATATTTGATTTCCATTCGTTATACATGTATCCCTTGCAAATCTGTAGAGCCTATTATTAATTTTAAATACTGTTAATCTATTATTAATTTTAACTCTTAAAAGCTTGTAATATTTAAGTTATATGTTTTCTGTTATACATCTGTTGCCTTTGTTTTTCTTCATATTTGTATCATATTTAGTAGGTGTGTCTAATTTGAATTTCCTTTTAGTGGTGGTTTCTCTACTAAGAATACAACCCTTGGATCAATAAGTCAGGTTTTAACCCAACTCTGAACTGCCTAGTTCTTTACAAAGAATGTAATCCTAACATGAAATACTGTTTTGAAAAGGACTAATAATTTGTAAGTAACTTACTTAAATCAAACAATTTACCAATACCTTTATAAAATAATCCTTCAATAAGCATAGGCTCCATGAAGAAGCCTAGAAAGCTTTGCATATTAAGGCTGCAAATTAATTCAAAAACAATAAGCAGCATATATATACAATAAACAAGTTTGTAGTGAATGAATTTTAGTCTTCGCAAACTGTGCACCTACCAAAAGGAATGACACAACCAAATAGTGTTTAAGAAACATATATTCTCCGTCTTTACAATTGTTAGTTTCATATGTGCTTATAGCTTGTTTTCATAAATTCAACATTGAATACTTTCAAATTTGGAAAGAAATTACACCAAAAACACAGGTAGATAGTAAATATGCTTAAAATTTTTAATAGTAAAGGTAGCAAACGATAAAACTATGTTATATGCATGCCGGTTTACAATGATATCTAATTTATATATAACAAACTGGAAGAATAAAAATATATCAAAAATTCGAATTTATGTGAAGGCTAACGTTTAGGATGTATGGAGCAAACTTAATTTATGTAAATCCATATAACTTGTAAGTAATTCCCATAGCTAAGCAAACATCCAACACTCTTATAAATTCACACGTAACCACATCAAGAATACATTAATCTTAGTAAGTTTTTTAAACCTTATAATCAGCTTTTTGACAATCTTTTAAGTTAGTATCTTTGTTATCCTTTGTGTTCGTGTATGCACCTTCATAAAATTGCATTCTTAAAGAAATTAGAACCCTAACTCCAACTTAGATTTCCTAAAATAAAAAAAAATCTTAGAACAACTTACATTGTCTCCTTTCCAAACATTATGTCTTTTTGGTTGTTTCTTCTTTTCTGCTATAAAAATACTTCACCTTGAGAAATAGGTTTAATAAAAGAAGGATTTACCCTAAAAACGTTGATAAAACATAACTAAATTTTCGCTGTCTTCAATGAATAACTCTTAAATCAACCCACATAAAGCTTAGAAATGAAAATCAGAAGCAAATTAAAGTTCAATGTTAAATAGAAGACCAACACTTACCCATAGTGGACTTGGGGGTGGAGGCTCTGTAGAAAGAATCAACACCGGTGAGGAAAACAAGATGATGAAGAGTCGATGTATCGATCACAAATATTCACTAATTCTAAAAGATGGAAGCAACACAAGGGGAAGAAGATCATGATGAAACCGGTTGGAGAAGCAAGGGATGATTTGAGGTCATGAAACATGAGGGCACGCGGTAAGGGATGATTTGTTCCCCCAAATATGAATGAAGTATCACTATCTGCTAATCCTCCAAGAATACACTCATCAAGTATCATGGAACATGAAACAACAAATAACAACAATGATGCTGCACAAGATATCCTGATGGACCTACATCTTCAGCTGAAAACACTTCATCCGTAGTTGCTACCTCTGCATCCGCAGATGAGTGTCCTGCATCTGGAGATATGTATAATGTCTTAACAGGTGTTCTATGTTTTCAAGAAGATACAACAACCATTGGAGATGATTTAGCAAATCCTCATACATCATCTGTAGAAGTTCCTTTAACCCCTACGAAAGAACAAATTGCTTCTAGAGAAGTTCCTGCGGAAGTTATTAATGATGCTCCTTATGATCAGACTCAGGAAGATCATTCCATACCCAACTTTGAACAAGAGGAAAAATTTGATTACTTCCTAAATTCATTAGCCGGATTGGATGCATTTGCATCAATGAATTTGTCTAACTTGGAATCATCTATTCTAGTTGAATCTACTCCAACAACAAGAATTCATAAGGCATATCCAATACATAACATTATTGGTGATCTTAATAAAAAAACAACAAGAGGTCAAGGTGGAGCTGCAAACATCTATCTTTTCACTTGTTTTCTTTCATAATTAGTTCCTCCAAACATCATAACTGCTCTAAAGTACAATAGCTGAATTGATGCTATGCAAGAAGAACTTCAAAAATTCAAAAAGTAGAAAGTCTGGAATCTAGTCGATTTACTAGAAGGCCAACATCCAATTGGTACAAGATGGCTCTTCAAAAATATACTAGATGACAGAGGTATTATTGTAGAAACAAAGCAAGGTTGATTACACAAGGTTACACAAAAGAACAAAGAATAGACTATGATGAAGTTTTTGCACCAGTTGCAAGAATTAAAGCCATAAGAATATTCCTAGCATATGAATCATATAAGACGTTCACTGTGTATCAAATGTATGTCAAATGTGCTTTCTTATATGGGAAAATTGATGAAGGATTCTATGTATCATAACCTCCTGGATTTGAAGATCGTTATTACCCACACAGGGTATATAATCTTGATAAAGCTTTCTATGGTCTTTATCAAGCACCAAGAAAGTGGTATGAAACATTATCTTCTTTCTTGCTTAACCATGTATACAAAAGGGGAACTATTGATCAGACTCTCTTTCTTAAACAAGAACATCAAGATCTCTTAGTTGTTTAAATTTATATTGATGACTTTATAATTGGCTCAACTAACAAGAGATTATGTGTAAGCTTTGAATAGTTGATGAAATTTGAGTTTTAGATGAGTTCAATAGGAGAACTAACTTTCTTCCTTGGTCTATAAGTTTATGAGAAGACATATGGCATTTTCATTAATCAAGTGAAGTACATACATCAAATATTGAAAAAGTACAACATTGCTGATACATCTTCATGCAAAACACCAGTCTCAATAGTTGATAAAATTGTACCTGATCCTACAGGAAAATCTGTTAATCAAAGATTATAAAGATCAATGATAGGATCACTTATGTATTTAACTACAAATAGACCTGATATTATGTTTGTTATGTGTGTTTGTGCTAGGTACAAATCATATCCAAAAGACTCTCATCTGAATGCTTTGAAGAGGAAATTCAAATATCTGAAAGGAAAACATGCTCATGGACTTTGGTATCCGAAGGATGGTGATTTTACACTTTATTCATATTCAGATAGTGACTTTGGAGGTTGCAACAATAACAAAAAGTCCACAACAAGTGGATGTCAATTCAGAGGACCAAGACTAGTTTCAAGGCAGTGCAAGAAGCAAACAAATGTATCTGTATCCATAACTGAGGCTTAGGAGTCAAACAAAGTTGTAGCGGAAGGTGATCCAGCTTTATGGAAAAGTACATCTATTAATTGCATGTATACAAAAGTCTTCAGAAGAAATATGTCTTCATAAACTTGGCTTCGGAAGACTTTGTCTTTGAATATTCGGAAGACTTCATATTTGGCTTCGAAAGATATTGGTCTTGGCTTCGGAAGATTTTACAATTAGAATATTTCTTGTGAGATGTGTAAAACTTCCAAAGCCTTTCTACTTCAGTACTTTAGTGCATCCATGAGACTTTGGATGCTTTGAATGTTTTGACTACATCAAACTTGTTGGAAGCCTTACAAACTCCCCCTAGGCTGATGCTACCAAACATTTGAAGAAAAAGTCTTTCCATCAGTTGACAGTCCTCATCATGATGATGACTATGACCTTCTTCATTAGATGGTCAGGACCACTCAGACTTTCATAGTATCTTCTCATATCAAAGAGATCATGTAAAGGTAGGTTGAATAAGTCTTTCCATGTGTAGACATTCTCACCACCTTGATCTCTAATCATATTCCATCTTTCTGGATTATTTATGAAGATCTCGGATAAGATGGGTCTCTCAGTAGCAAGAGTAGCAACTTGAATTGGAGTTTGTTAGGTTGCCTCTTCATACACTTCCTTAGGTTGATCTGACTCATCTTGAAGTATGGAGCTGGATGGTTTAGACTTTTTCTTCTTCTTTGACTTGGTCTAGAAGCCATCCTCTTCCTCCTCCTTGATGACCTTAAATGAGAAGACTGGTCTGCAACACCTTGTTGATCAGTCTTGTCTTGCTTAGTTGGGTGTTCCTCCCTCACAGGTTCAGATTGAAAGGGATTTTGACCCGGCTATGGATCAGAAGATGAAGTTTTCTAAGGCTCAGTTAGAGGTCCAGGTTATGTTATCTCAAAAGTTCAACCTTAACCTCTACTTCTTGAGGGACTTGACTTGGTGGGGAGTGTTAGTCAACAAGTTCTCCTCTTTTGATCTTCTGCTTGATCACCCTAATGTGCTCATCCGTGGTAGATAGAGACATAGGGCCAAGTCTCCTTTTGGAGAATCCTTACAGCTTCAAGAAGCTCATCATTCTTTGTCTATCAGTAGACTTCTTCATGCTCTTTTGAATGATGGCCCTTGATCTTGCAACATCTTTCCTCAATTTTCTCTTTGTTGCCTTATGTTCTTTGAGTACTTCAAGTTCAAGCTGTTTGAGATACTTAAACTCAATATACTCAAAGGACAAGGGAAGAAGTGCTGATACCTGATATAGGCCTATGGCACTCATGTATTTGATCATATTGATCCTATCAGTCTTTTTGTCTACCTGAGGTTGTTGTGGAGTCACAACCTCTTGTGCAGGACTTTGTTGAACAGGGGAGAGAGTGGGAACATGCTTGTATAATCTCTTTTGTCTCCTCTCCTCTTTGATTTAGAGAAGTAACTTTGCATCCTCTACTTCCTTCCTTTCTCTTGACAATTCCATGTCAGCTGGTTCATTAAGCTACTCTAAGAGCAGAGATATAATCTCATCAATGTCATAGTTCTTGGTTTGTAGGTAAGTAATCCTAACTGCCCTCAACTCATCATCTTGAGTGTTTGGTCTCTGGCCAGCCTTGATTGTAGCTTCCATGAATCCTGCAAACCCAAAGGAACTTTCACCCCTTAGCTTCCTTTCCTTCTCTTTCTCCTCCTCCTCAATCTCCTCAGAAGTCATTTTCCTTTTTCCTTTGTCACTCATAGACCTTTGTGACTTAGGTAGAGAGCTTTGGCCTTCATTGCTTGCTGTAGCCTCCTAGCTCCGACCAGAGAGAGGTTGTGATACACCTTCACTAGCAGGTGCTTCACTGAGGAAATGAAATACTGAAGTAGCTATAGGTGTGACAGGGCTCTCAGGCTCTACCACTGGGCCTTCAGTCAAGGTTTCTCGTCTGCCTCAACATCAATTGACTAATAGTATTACCTAATTGCCTCTGTCTCCTTCTAAGACTGAACTCTTCAGTAATTCTGTCCTAAATCCTTTGTGACATCCTGTCAGCTTGTCCAGATTGGCTTGGATTGACAAGAGGCATATGGATCAGGTTAAGACCTTCATAGTAGTTCAAGGTCTGAAAATTAAAGACCTCTTGTTGTCGTTGAACTCTTTGAAGAATAAGGACTCTTCTTTTTGTATCATACATCCACCCTATGATGTAACTGGAAGTTCCTTGAGGTGGAGATGATACTACCCTTGGTATACCTTCCTCAAAAGGACTCTGAATGAAGGAGTGTATTGAGTTCACACGTAACACCCCGAAAAGTCAAACGAGTCATCAAGGATAATGGGCTAATTAGTGGGTATTTAATAAAGGAAGGAAATGGATTATGGGTTAAATTAAGCTTATGGGCAAAAACCTAGGTGATTAAGGGCCTATAATCAGCTCTTTAACCCATTTAACCAGCCACCATCTCCCTCATTTGAAACCCTAGCTCCCAAATTCGTAGAGAGAGAAAGTAGAGAGAGAAAGTGAAGAAAAATCAAGATTTGAGCTTCAAAGGTTAAGGTATTGAAGAGCTGGGTGTTGGAGCATCATACTATAAGAAAGAAGCAACAAATCCAGGTAAGAATCAGCCTTTAAACCCTTTTGTAGATCAAACCTGGATTCTAGAGTTTTGGTTTTGAAAAGTTGCAAAGAATCGCATAAAGTCAAATTTTTACGTATGAAAACATGTAAAAAGCTTTGATATATCCTCATGGATGATAAACTAAGAAATTGGATTTGAAAAGCTGTGATTTGGGTTAAAAACAGCCTAGTTTGTAATTTTTATGTGATCTGCGAAACTATCTATGCATCCAGCGAATTGCATATTCAACTACGAAACTGTGGGTTTTCTGCGAAACTATAAGCAAAAGTTGGGCGAAACTGCCATGCGACACTGGCAGTGAGACTGTCAACGAAACTGACACCGACTCTATAAGCAAAACTGGCAGCAAAACTGTCGGCGAAACTAGCAGCAAAACTAGCAGCGAAACTAGCAGCAAAACTGCTTATCTGATAGCGAAATTAGCAGCGAATTTAGGCAAAAGTTAACCCATTTAAATGTTAACGTATCTGTAGACTGTGTAGTGTGATCCTAGCCTTGTAAGCTTAGTTTAGAGGTTACTCTCGGTATCCAGGTGAGTTCTAGATCCCCTTATTTGTAAGTTTTTCCATGTGTTGGGGTTATTATACATAATAAATACCCGTTTTAAAGTAACCGAGATTTTATGAGGTTTTAACAGGAAGACCGATTTTTCTATAAGGTTACTCTCAGGCAGAAATTCAGCTTGCCCCCAGCCAGGGGCGTTGCCCCTTGGACCCCACTAGGGGCAGCACCCCGCTGTTAGGGGCTGCCGCCCCCGAACACCCACTATCGCGCGGAGGGTCGGTTATGTTTTATGATGAATAGTACTTGGCATGTGGTGTACTTAATATGTTAAGTATTATATATATATATATTAAAATGGAAGATAATATTAATGAAATGTGAAACTTAATGAATGTTACCCCCGAGCCCATTTGATGATGAAAAGTCTTGCAGGCATTATTATAAACTTCATTATGTGAGTCTGATGTATGATGATTGATCCATATTCATGAGCGGGCTATGTGCCTTGTAGTGTGGATCAACTGTCGGGGGTTAGCTACCCTGATGTTGTACCGACAGGGATCAACATTCGTTATCGATCAACATGGAGCTCTTGCTCTGTGCAATCTCATTTATGATGAAAATGAAAGATAATGAAAGAATGAAAAATAATGAACATGCTTATTATGATGCAAGAAATGTTATGTATTATGATGTATGCGTGGTCATTATATAAAGGATAAAGTTATATTTTCTTATTTATCTAAAACTAGAACTCACTCAGCAAAGCTGACTTTTATGCATAATAGTTGTCAGGTAAATGATGCTGCTAAGCATGGCATAAGGTGGGAAGCTACTTGGATGACAGTGGATGGCATTTCTGATTATAAAATCGTTTATTGTAAATTTAGAACAAGTACTATGTTTTATTTACAATTGAATGACAAATGTATGAGTACAATATGTATTCCATGTTTTAAATTAATGTCTATTTAATTCCGCTGCAATGTTTTGGTTATTAAAAATGATTTTATGCTATGATTAACCAACTGTGAGCTTTCCAATAGCGGGGCCTTACAAGTTGGTATCAGAGCCAATGTTTAAGAGAATTGAGTAAATTGTTTTCAAAACCTAAAGTTAAACTGAGACTGGGACTGAATGAAGGATGCCAATCCAAGTAGTTACGTGCCATCAGGTAAAAGCTTTAAAGTAAAACTTGGATTATATGCACGTGTTATGTGTTCTATGTGCTTCTAGATTTGAATGCTAACATGTGTTAGGATAGTGATTGCTTGGGACAGGAGGGTAAGGTAAGTAGTTAATCACACATGGCCACTGTAATTAAGGACTTATCGTGCCTATCATGATCTGGGCAATTATCTTGAATAACCATTTTGGTGTTTGAATCTTATAGGAATTAGTTATGGCTGGTAGAAAATAAGGGAGGGCAACCCAAGGAGGTGCTTGTGGCGGGTGTCCTACTGAGCCACGTGTCACCTAGAGCAAAGCTAAGGCTCCTGAGACCATTCACGAGGAGTCAGACCTCCATAGTCACCCGGAGGGTCAGGGATCAGCCACCCTCAAATCCACTATGAAGGAGGCTATCACCGATGAGTCTACAATGTCATGCAAAATGTGTTACCCTCGGTGGTGACTGAGGTCATCAAAGCACTCAAGGATGGAGAGAAAGCTGATAAAAAGGGGAAGGAAAATGAGAAGAATTCTGGAAGGTCCATTAGGAGGATGGAGGAATCTGAAGAGGAGTCATCAAACCTTAAGGTGGTAGTCCATGATGATGATAGTGATGAGGAGTCTGAGTGAGAGACGAATAGGGGGTGCAACTATGGGGCATTTCGAAGGTGCAAGCCCCCGACCTTTGACGGTAACGACAATGCTACTGCTGGTCATCGTTGGGTCAGAGAGATGGAAACGGTACCGGAAATTAGTGAGTGTCGGGAAGATCAAAAAGTTAAGTTTGCCACTCACTCTTTCGTCGACTCAGCATTGTGCTGGTGGGATAATATTGCCTAGGCCGAAGTAAAGCGATTGATAGCCAAAATGAGGTGGTCTAAGTTGAAGGAGTTGGTGCTGGAAGAGTATTGTCTCCATTAGGAATTAGAGTAGATTAAGAAGAAGTTCTTGTATTTGGAGGCTGGAAACATGACTCATCAAGAATATACCTCCAAGTTCAATGAACTTGCAAGACTTATGCCAGACATGGTAACACCTGCATCGAAGAAGATCAAGAGATACATGCAGGGTTGCCCGTGGATATCAGGAGGCACATGATTGTATCCAGACCAGGCACGTTTAGGTCTGTGGTGGATTTAGCTGGGAGGTTATACGATGAGAGAGATCTGATGCCTGTATAGAAGAAAGTGGAGAAATGGAGTGGGAACAAGAATAGAAATGGGAAGAGGTTCGGAGGTGATAACTACAGGAGTGGAGAGAAGAGGATGAGAGTTGAGGATCAGTCTGGGAGAAGAGGAAATACATGTGAAGGAGGTGCTTGTAGAAAATGTGGAAAAGGTCATTTGGGGGAGTGTAGAGTTGGGACCGGAAAATGTTTTAAATGTGGGTGCAAGTGTCACTATGCTAGGGATTGCAAGGTAGTGAAGTGTTACCACTGTCGTGAGATGGGACATGTAGAAAAGGACTACAAGAAAGGGAAATCAGGAGGATCAGGAACGGTTAAAGCTGGAGATAAAGGAAAAGGGTGACAGTTCGAAGGTGAAGGTGTGGTCATTCAACATAACTCTTGAGGAGGCCATGGCAGATCTAGAAGTAGTTCAGGTATGTGTCTGGTAGACCATGAATATGCGTCTGTGCTCTTTGATTCCAGTGCTAGTAGGAGTTTTGTGTGTGCTGCCTTTTGTCATTTATTTCATGATAAGAGTAGAAAGTTAGATGAGCCTTTCTATGTAGAACTGCCATCGGTAAGTCCACTAAGGTAACTGAAGTGGTTGAGGATTGCCTGATTGAGTTAGAAGATTGTAAGTTCCCTGCTAGGTTGCATGTTATGGCCTTAGGAGGTTTCGATGTGGTGTTAGGCGTGGATTGGTTAGCTAGCTATGAAGCCAATATAGTATGTAGTAAGAAGGTAATTCGTCTAGCAGCACTTGGAGCACAACCTATCGCTAAGGCACCGTATTGATTTGCTCCTTCGGAGATGGTAGAACTGAGGGACTAGTTGCAAGATTTATTAGATAAGGGCTTCATCCGACCGAGTATCTCTCCATAGGGTGCTCCAGTTTTATTCGTCAAGAAGAAAGACGATAGCATTCAGATGTGCATTGACTATCGCAAGCTCAATACGTTGGTTTTCAAGGATAGACCTGGGGTCTGGTTACCACCAATTGAAGGTGAAAGAACAAGACATTCCTAAGACAGCGTTTCATATGCGTTATGGAGACTACGAATTTCTCGTCATGTCCTTTGGTTTAACCATGCACCAGCTGCTTTTATGGATCTCATGAATCGGGTATGTCGACCGATGTTGGATAAATAGGTGATAGTGTTCATCGACGACATCTTGATTTAATCAAAAAGTGAAAAGGAACATGCCGATCATATTCGAGAAGTATTGGAGACGCTTAGAAGCGAGAAGTTATATGCTAAGTTTTCTAAATGTGCATTTTGGCTTCGAGAAGTTCAATTTATGGGTCATGTGGTAATCCTGAGGGGATCAGGGTAGACCTTGTGAAGGTTGAACTGGTGATGCAATAGGAACCTCCAAAGACGCCATCTGAGATTCATAGTTTCTTAGGCCTGCCAGGTTACTATAGGAGGTTTATCCAGGATTTCTTGAAGATAGCTTCTCCTTTGACTAAGCTGAGCCGGAAGGATGTGAAGTATGAATGGGGTACTGATCAAGAGAATGCGTTCCTGGAACTGAAGATGAAGTTAACTCAAGCCCCTGTGTTGACGTTGCCCGAAAGGAATAAGGATCTGGTTGTCTACTCGGATGCCTCGTATGCAGGATTGGGTTGTGTGTTGATGCAACAAAGGAAGGTGATAGCCTATGCTTCAAACAATTAAAGGTCCACGAGGCCAGTTATCCCACCCATGATTTGGAGTTAGCTGCGGTGGTGTTCGCATTGAAGATTTGGAGGCACTACCTGTATGAGGTGAAGTGAACCATCTTCACTGATCATAGAAGTCTAAAGTATTTCTTTGAACAAAAGGAACTCAACATGAGGCAGAGGAGGTGGTTGGAATTGATCAAGGATTATGACTGCGAAATTCATTATCATCCAGGCAAAGCTAATGTGGTCGCTGACGCCCTTAGCCGGAAGAGACGACCCGAACCAATTCGGGTGAGGGCTTACAAGATAATCATGATGCCTGATGTTGTGAAACAAATGAGGGAGTTTTAGGATGAGGCATTAAGAGATGACAGAGTCAACTCTTAAAGAATGAAAGGACAAGGTACAGATTGGGGGAAAACACCCTGGGTGTTAGAACCCGATCTGGGCGGATGTGGATCCCTCTCTATGGGGATCTAAGGGGGAAGATCATGGATGAGGCTCACAAAACTCGATATCCCATTCACCCCGAGGCCACAAAAATATATCAGGATATGAAGAAAGATTACTGGTGTTCGGGAATGAAGTGTGATGTGGCTAAGTACGTGAGTGAGTGCCTGACTTATCTACAAGTGAAGGCAGAGCACCAAAAGCCACATGGGAAGATCCAGCCTTTGGATATCCCTGAATGGAAATGGGAACACATCATAATGGACTTCATCACAAAGCTACTTCGCACAGCGAGAGGAAGCGACACGATCTGGGTGATTGTTAACCGTTTAACAAAGAGCGCCCATTTCCTACCTATTCGTGAGACGTTTTCCTCTAAGAGGTTGGCAAAGCTATTAATCAAGGAGATCATGGGTCGTCACGGCATGCCAGTGTCTCTCATTTCAGATAGGGACACACAGTTTACGTCCAAGTTCTGGAAAAGGTTTCACGACTCAATAGGGACTAGACTACATATTAGTGTGGCTTACCACTCCCAGACGGATGGTTAGTTGGAAAGAATGATTCAGACGTTAGAAGACATGCTACGAGTGTGTATAATCGACTTTGGAGGAAGTTGGAATGAGCACTTACCGTTAGCAAAATTCTCATATAATAATAGTTACCATGCCAACATTGGTATGCCACCTTATGAGATACTGTACGGTAGGAAGTGCAGAACGACCGTGTGTTGGAGTGACATCGGGCAAAAGGAGTTGGGAAGTCTTGAAGTGATTGAGGTCACAACTGAGAAGTTAGATAAGATTAAGGCATTCATGAAAGCCGCAAAGGATCACCAGAAGTCTTATGCTAATAAGAGACGTAGACCAATAGAGTTTGAGGTTGGTGACAATGTTATGCTCAAGGTATCTCCCTAGAAAGGGGTCATAAGGTTTTGAAAATAGGGAAAGTTAAGCTCAAGGTTCATAGGTCCATTCCATATTGTCACGAGGGTAGGGGAAGTGGCCTATAGATTAGAACTACCCGATGAGTTGAGTGGAATTCACCCTATGTTCCTTGTATCTCATCTTTGGAAATGTCTTGCAGACAATGATGCAGTTTTACCATTAGAAGACATTGAAGTCGATGAACGATTGAACTAGGTAGGGTAGTCGGTGGCCATCCTTGATTGGAAAGAGAAGCACTTACGTAATAAAGTGCTTCCGCTAGTATGAGTACAGTGGAGACACAGAAAAGGATCAGAATCTACGTGGGAGACTGAGGAGGAGATGAGGAAATTTTATCCTCAATTGTTTGATGACTAACAAGTTTCAAAGACCAAACCTAAATAAGTGGGGGAGACTTGTAACACCCCAAAAAGTCAAAACGAGTCATCAAGGATAATGGGCTTAATTAGTGGGTATTTAATAAAGGGAGGATCATGGGCAAAACCCTAAGTGATTAAGGGCCCATAATCAGCTCTTTAACCCATCTAACCAGCCACCATCTCCCTTATTTGAAACCCTAGCTTCTAAATTCATAGAGAGAGAAAGTAAAGAGAGAAAGTAGAGAGAGAAAGTGAAAAAAACTCAAGATTTGGAGCTTCAAAGGTTAAGATATTGAAGATCTGGGTGTTGGAGCATCAAACCATAAGAAAGGAGCAACAAATCTAGGTAAGAATCAGCCTTTAAACCCTTCTATAGATCAAACTCGGATTCCAGCCCGACCCCAGCTAGGGGCGTTGCCCCTTGGACCGCACTAGGGGCTGCTGCCCCAAAGACCCCGCTGTCAGGGGCTACCGCCCCCGAACCCCCGCTTTCACATGGAGGGTCGGTTATGTTTTATGATGACCAGTACTTGGCATGTTGTGTACTTAATAAGTTAAGTATTATATATATTAAAGTGGAAGATGATAGTAATGAAAAGTGAAACTTAATGAATGTTACCCCCAGACACGTTTGATGATGAAAAGTCTTGCAAGCACTATGATAGACTTCCCTCATGTGAGTCTAATGTATGATGATTGATCCATATTCATGAGCGGGCTATATGCCTTGCAGTGTGGATCAACTGTCGGGGGTAGCTACCATGATGATGTGTACCGACAGGGATCGACATTCGTTGCTGATCAACATGGAGCTCTTGCTTTGTGCAATCTCATTTATGATGAAAATGAAAGATAATGAAAGAATGAAATATAATGAACATGCTTATTATGATTCAAGAAATGTTATGTATTAGAATGTATGCGTGGTTATTATATGAAGGATAAAGTTATATTTTCTTATTTATCTAAAACTAGAAATCACTCAGCAAACCTGACTTTTATCCGTAATAGTTCGCAGGTAAATGATGCTGCTGAGGATGGCACAAGGTGGGAAACTACTTGGATGGCAGTGAATGGCATTTCTGATGATAAAATCTTTTATTGTAATTTTAGAACAAGTACTATGTTTTATTTATAATTGAAGGACAAATGTATGAGAACAATATGGTTTCCAAGTTTTAAATCAATTTCTATTTAATTCCGCTGCAATGTTTTGGTCATTAAAAATGATTTTATGCTATGATTAACCAACTATGAGGTTTCCCGAGAACGGGGCCTTACACCACATCAATGTGAACTTAAGGAAGTTGTTGAGTATGGATAGTTGAAAATGGAGATGGTGAGTATGGACATCAATGTGAACTCCCAGGTTTTGTGTCTATGATGAATTTCTCCCCCTTTTGGTAGCATCTCCACTTGCATAGTTGAGATAGAGGTTAGATCAATGACATTCATTGGTTCTTGTGTTCCTGGTTGAGCTCTTCTTAAAGGTCTTCTAGCTAGGTTTTCCTTATGATAAGATATTTCAAGTTGCTAATCATTGACCCTGTTTTGCAAGGCAGTCACCTGACATTCAAAATGACTAACATTAGAGACTAGATAGGTGATGTTTTGGACAATTTTTGCACTTTTAGCCTCAGATTTCCCTTATCTTCATCAAAAGAATCATGGAGGATGACAGAATTGGACTAAAGTCTTTTCTCTCACCACCAGCAAGAAGTTCTTGGCTGCTGGTTTTCCTCTGCTCAATGACAACTTCAGTTGAAGTGTCAATGGGCTGAGTTGCCATGGTTGAGTTCTTAATGATGTAATCACTTGCTGAAGTGAGAGCCTCTTCCATATGGATATCCTTAACAGGTTCAAAAGTATCCACCTCAGTGATAGGTGACTGATATGGGCTAGACATAGGTGAATAATGATCACTTATCTCTCTTTGAGTAGGGGAGGAGCAGAGAGACTTATGGTACTCTGCTCCACAGACATAGGTGATTAATGAGCACTTATCTCTCTTTGAGTAGGGGAGGAGCAGAGAGACTTATGGTACTCACTGAAACCTAAATCTTTATCAGTATAAAAGCCAAAGTTGGGAATTGGTTTGTTTAGGTCTAAAGGTTGGGGATGGTAGCTGTCCCTGGTTCAGTCATGCGACTGGTCCATAAGCATGATGTATTCATGCATATGGTCCATAAGTATGGGCCATTAGCATGAATAATCATCCGACTAGGTTGAACCATTAGTCAATCATTATTGACTAAGAATTGTTACAATAACCTCAAACCTATATAAGAAGTCATACATTTGAATTAAAGATAAATAAACATCTGAAGTTCTTATACTTCAGATGTTATACCTATGTGATGGGTTACATTTCAGTAGTTTTATGTTATGTAAAACATCTGAAGTTCTTATACTTCAGATGTTATAATATCAGTAGTCGTAATGTTTGTTCATACATGGCTTTTAATGAAGGTGTCCTCAGTTGTTGTGGACATCTTCAGTAGTTTTGTTTACTTTCAGTTGTTTGTATAAATCAGTTAGATGTCACTATCAAGTGACGTCAGCTGATGTCACATTCCTTATAAAAGGAATGTTGACCTAATTTCCCCCTACGGGAAGTTTGTGCATGAATGAAAACATTCTTTTTGTAGAAAAATCTCTCTCTATAACTGTTACTGTTTAATTGAATATTCATATTATTCTTGCTAGAATTTCGTCTAATTCATGTGCTATTCCGCTGCAAATCCTAATCTAATTGATCAAACTAGATCTCGATCCCTTCAAATGGTATCAGAGTGGGTTAATCATTGATCGATTTAACAATTGATCATTGAAACTGTTCTTTTGATATCTTAGTTTGATCGAATTAGCAAATTTGCAAGTATTGGTTATAGAGTTTGTTTTTCTGTTGCTTCCTGTGAATCAATTTGAGATTCTTCGTGTTTCGAACTATGTTGTTGAGTTTTTGAGTTAGATCTGTTAAAATCTTATTGAACCTGTTTGAATTGGCGAAAATGGCTGCATCAATCAATGATCCTCACAATACTGGCTCCTCAACAAAGCCTCCGATGCTTGTTAGGAGTGAGTACAACATATGGCAACGACGAATGCTCCATCACCTGTCTGTTAATAGTTCAGGTTGTTGGAAATCTGTGGTTCATGGACCATATAAGCCTATGGTGAGTAATCCGGAAACCAATGAAATGATTCCGAAAAAGAAAAAGCAATATTCAGATGAAGATCTGAAACTGTTTGAAATTGATGCTAAAGCCCATGGAATTCTGGCCATGGCACTGCCTAATGAAATCTACTCTGGACTTATGCATCATGAATCTGCTCATGACCTCTGGGTTGCTTTGAAAGAACAATTTGGAGGAATTGATGAGGTTTTAGCAAACAATAGAGAAATCCTTGGCCAGCAATATAAGACATTCTCTCATAGAAAGGGTGAGTCACTGACTCAACAGTTTGAGTGATTCTCCTATTTGATATCTGAGTTGAAAATGGATAGACATGAATATACAAACAGTCAGATGAACAACAGATTTCTCAGATCCCTGCCTGAAAGATGGGACACATATACCATTTTCCTACGCTCTAGTGCAAATCTAGATAATCTATCTCTCACCCAACTTCATGGGAAACTGCTAACATTTGAAAGAGAGATAGAACAGAAAAGAAAACTGACTTCATCTGGGAAGCTCACTGATGATTTTGTACCAGGGAATACTGCTCTGGTTGGTCATGAGTGAGAATATGCTACATCAGAAAGTTCCTATGATGAGCATATTGATTTCTCTTCAAACAGTGGAGATCATGCTTTTGCTGGTATTGATTGTAATTCAGGATGTAATAGTGACAATCTGTGCTTTTTGATGGATGATTTGAAAGGAATTGCTGATGATGATCTGGAAGAGATGGATATTTGAGCCAAATGGCATTAGTAATATCAGATCTCAAAAATTTTACAAAAGGACAGGTAGAAAATTCCCTGGTCTCTCTGGAAAAACCAAAGTTGGTTTTGAATAGAGCAAGTTGAGGTGTCACAAGTGCCATAGACTTGGACATTTTGCAAGAGAGTGTAGATCATCTGGATCTAACTCTTCTGCAACCTTTGTGACTTTCCAAGCAATAATTCACAAAACAAAGGGCAACATTCTACTAGTTCTGGTCATCATTCACAAAAAAATCATCTCCTGCATATTTTGTTACTCAAGGTCAAATGCCATATCCTTATCCTTGTTTTTACATGCCACAATCCAATCAGGTTCCTGTACCCATAGCTCAACAATCACATGTCCTACCTGAGCCTCCTCCATCTCAATCAAGTCAATAATCTCAATCTCAATCTCAATCACATCAAAGCTTTTTCACTCCTGGTGTTGTTGACTGGAGTAGTTTACCAGATGATCTTTTTGGTTATTCTGAACAAATGTTTTCTGGTGCTGGTCAACATGGTGGTGAAAATCCTTTTGGAAATCTTGCTTTTATGGCCCTGGACTCTACTGGTGGTTCAAGCTCAAATGCTTCATCATCACAGGTACCACAAGTATCTTTTGAGGCTAAGGCCAAGTTGTGGTCTGAGTCATGCATAGTTGCTTTTGCCTCAATTAGACAAGCAAATGTAGCTTTAATTAATCAAAAAATTGACCTAGAGAAAGTGATTTCCAAAAGAAAAGCTGAGTTGAGTCTGTTTTAAAAGAAAAAGATGATGAGATTTACAAATTAAAATGCCAAATAACTGATGAAAAGGCTAAGGTAGAGGCCATTTTAGAAAATCACAAGAGTCTCAAAGAAACACTTGCAGCTACTCAAGTGGAGTGTGAACGCTGGGACATCTTGCAAGGGGTTTGAAATGCTTCTCAGTAAGCAAACTGCTTCAAATGTGAAGTTTGGGATTGGATATAATCACACTGAACCTCCTACAGATTTTACTCCCAAGACAGAAGTAAAATCTAAAGGTGAAATCAATTCCTAAACCACATCAACATGTGTCTCATCCTCAAGTGATAATGTACAATCAGAGGATGAAGTCAGTAATAGTACCTCAGCTAATCAATCTGTTAATGATCCTACTACTGATGAACACATGATCAAAGAAAAGCTGAGTACTTCAGGTGTTGTCTCAAAAGGTATTCAAAGTACTAAAGAGCAAGTAACAACACCTGAAGAACATTTCAAACCACATGGAACCAAACATGGTTTAACAACTACTGAAGAGTCTATCAGGAAATCCAAATGTACTGATAGAAAACTTCTGAAGAGCAAGTCTTCAGTTGTTACAAATCCTTCGGTACTTCACATAAGTACTGAGAGGAAGAAAGTACTGAAGAAACACCTTCAGTAGTTTCATCTTCTTCAGCAGCTGATCAACAGAAGATGAAGAGAAAAAGCCATGTGAAATATGTGGTCTATTTAATCATCTCACTGATGAATGTCGGTACAGAAAAGGTTCCAAATTTAACAAGAATAAAATCATAAAAAGAAAATTAATAAAATGAAAGATGAATTTGAAACCAAGTTTGTGCCACAAACATCTCAACCTGATAAACCAAAGTCTTCAAAAATCTAAACAGAAGAAAGAGGTTTATCATAAAACAACTGAAAATATTCCTCAAGGAGTATCAAAACAACAGACTAAGTCTGTGTCTTTCAAAAAGGAGGACATGGTGTATCACACGAACCATTCAAAACCAAGTACTGATATGTCTGCTGAACTGAAGGCTTTAACAACCAATCAGACACAACTTGTTATGATGGTTCAACATCTGTTGGGGGGAGTTAACAAAATATATGTACCTGTGATTAAACCACTGAAAAGGAAAACTAAGCCAAAATCAAAGGAATCCTTTTCAGCACCATCTCCATCTTCAAAGGCAGTTAATCATGACAAATCAGTTAGTATAAAATCTATTGATGAGAATAGACCCAAAACCAAAATGGTTTGGGTCTCAAAAGCTAACTAGTTGTTGTGATATATGCAGGGTTCTTTAACATGCCATAAAAGCATCTAGTATGTGGACAGTGGAGGATCTATGCATATGACTGGGAGCAGATCTCTCTTCATGACTACTCTCAAGGAAAGAAGGGATTTGTATCTTTTGGTAATGATGCTAAGGGTTACATCATTGCAAAGGCTTTGTTTCAAATGGTGAAATAAGGTTTGATGATGTCAACCATGTGGAGAATCTCAAGTACAATTTGTTGAGTGTCAGTCAAATGTGTGATAAAGGGCATGTTGCACTTTTCACCAGTCAGAACTGTCGAATTCTGTCTTTCAATGTTTTGAATATGATTGACAAGATATTGGATGAACATACTCTCCTGAAAGCCAACGGGATGGAAGAGTATATGCCTTAGACTTATCAAAGAAAATTGATCTAAAAGGCCATCCATGTCTGTTCTCCAAGGCCTCTCCTCAGGAATCTGAGCTTTGGCACAGAAGGCTTGGTCATGTGAATCTTAGAAATATGAACCAGCTGATCCTTCATGGCTTAGTGAGAGGTCTGCCATAAAGGAGTTCAAATGTGATGACAACTGCTCTGCTTGTTTAAAAGGAAAGCAACATAAAGTATCATTCCCTTCAATAGAAGAACCAAAGTCCACTGCCTGCTTGCAATTACAGCATATGGATCTTTTTGGTCCAGTAAGAGTGATGAGCATGGCAAAGAAAAAATACTGTCTGGTAATTGTGGATGATTATTCCAGATTTGTATGGACCTTCTTCTTACATTCAAAAGATGAGGCTGGTCAAATTATCATCTACTTTGTGTTGCATGTGGAAAAGCAGTATTCTCTTTCTGTCAAGTGTGTGAGGAGTGATAATGGCACATAATTTAGAAATCACACACATGATGAATTTTATTTCTCTAAGGGAATCAAGAGGAAATTTAGCATTCCTAGAACTCCTGAACAAAATGGAGTGGTGGAGAGAAAGAACATGACCCTTATTGAAGCTGCAAGGTCAATGTTGGGTGATTCTGGTTTGCCACTAACCTTTTGGGCTGAAGTTGTTAACACAGCTTGTTATGTGCAAATTAGAGTATTGGTAAATCAAAGGTTGATGAAGACTCCTTATGAAGTGTTGCATCATTTGGCTCCTCTGATTTCCTTCTTTAGAGCATTTGAGTGTCCCTGTTATATTCTCAACACAAAGGATCCACTTCAGAAGTTTGAATCAAAGGTGGATGCAGGGTACTTTGTTGGGTATTCCTCTACTTGCAAGACATACAGAGTTTTTAATTACAGATCAAAGATTGTAGAAGAAACCTTGCATGTAAAGTTTAATGAATCTCCAAAAGAGAAATCCCACAAAACCCTGTGGAGTTATTTGATTTGGACATACTGCAATATGTTTCTTATCAGTCTCCAAATGTTGCAGATTCTGTGAATCCATCATCCTCTGCAACCTGTTATCCATCTATTGATATAAATGCAAGTTTTAGTGATCAACTGCCTGAGTCTACTAAACTTGATGTTCCTGTAGCTTCAGCAGTTCCATCCACAACAAATGCTGATGAGATCTCTGAATCCTCTACTTCATCCAAATTATCATCTCATTCTAGGTTTCAAGAATCTGGATCATCATCTGTTGCTGTTGAATCACCTACAAACACTTGCACAGATCTTATTGAGTATCAAGAACTAAAGAATCATCCCATGTCTCAGATCATTGGTGACATTAGTGCTGGTGTTTCAACCAGAAATCAATTGTCCAACTTTTGCTTCTATGCTCTCTTCATCAGTCAGCAAGAGCCAAAGAATTATCATACTGCATTAAGAGACAATGGATGGGTTGAAGCTATGCAACTTGAGCTTCTTCAGTTTCAAAAGCAGCAAGTGTGGGAACTGGTTCCTCTTCCCCAAGGTAAGTGTGCCATAGGCACTAAATGGGTGTTTAGGAATAAAACCGATGAAAAAGGCCAAATTGTTAAGAACAAGGCCAGACTAGTTGTACAGGGGTTTTCACAAGAAGAAGGTATGATTATGATGAAACCTTTGCCCCTGTAGCCAGACTGGAAGCAATCAGATTGTTTTTAGCTTATGCTGCTTTTCATAATCTCAAAGTTTTTCAAATGGATGTCAAAAGTGCATTCTTATATGGTAAAATAAAAGAAGAAGTTTATGTGTGCCAACCACCAGGTTTTGAAGATCATAAACATCCAGATTGGGTGTATAAGCTTGATAAGGCTCTTTATGGACTAAAACAAGCACCTAGGCCTGGTATGAAACACTGTCGAACTTTCTTCTTCAAAATAATTTCACTAGAGGCTCCATAGATAAAACCTTGTTCATTAAGAAAGTAGGCATGCATAAGCTCCTTGTTCAAATTTATGTTGATGATATATTTTTTTGCATCTCTGATCCACAGTTGTGTGATGCATTTACTAAGTTGATGCAACAAAAGTTTGAAATAAGTGCCATGGGAGAATTACAGTTCTTTCTGGGGTTGCAAATCAAACAAAAGGCTGATGGAACTTTCATTCATCAGTCAAAATATATAAAGGATTTGTTGAAAAAGTTTGATTTACAAAACTGTAAGCCCTATTCTACTCCCATGTGCAGCACCACACAACTGGATGCTGATCAGAAAGTAAAGCAGTTGATGATGAAACTCTTTACAGATGTATGATTGGTTCCTTGATGTACCTTACAGCTTCTAGACCAGACATCATGTTTGCAACTTGTGTCTATGCTAGATTTCAGGCTGCACCTAAAGTATCCCATATGATTGCAGTCAATAGGATCTTTAGATATTTGCAAGGAACTCAATCTCTAGGACTTTGGTATTCCACTGGGCACTCTTGCAAATTAGTTGCTTTCTCTGATATGTGACTATGCAGGGTGTAAATTAACCAGAAAATCAACCTCTGGTGGATGCCCATTTCTAGGCAACTGTTTAGTTTCTTGGCAGAGTAAGAAACAAACCTCTGTTGCTACATCCACTGCTGAAGCAGAGTACATTGCTGCTGCAAGTTGTACATCTCAGGTACTCTGGCTTGAGAATCAATTACTAGATTATGACATTACAGAGACTAAAACTCCTTTACTGATGGACAGTGCTTCAGCTCTTTGTATATAAGAATCCTGTCCAGGGATTGTTATGAAAAAGGTCTGATTGATCCAAAGTTTGTTCCTAGTGCTGATGAGCTTGCAGATATATTTACGAAGGCTTTGGACAGTGCAACTTTTCAAAATCTAGTGCTAAGGCTTGGTATGCTGCAGCTTGAATAATTTGACAACTACTGATGATCTCAGCTCACAAGTACTGATAAGCATCAGTATACAGTTGTCACAATAAGTACTGAAGTTATTTTATCTTCAACAGTTTTCATAACTATTGAAGACTAAATTCCTTAAAGTACTGAAGTACTTTATCTGTTGCAAAGTACTGAAGTAGTTACAACTACTGACGTCTGCTCTAACAGATAAGTACTAATGACCAATGCAACATCTGAAAATCAGATAATCTGCTGAGTAAGTGTTAAGGTCAAATGAAACAACTGAGATATGTTAGTTGACGACAACTACTGATGAGTAAGTTTATTCTTCAATTGTTTCAAACAACTGCTGTATCATTTCAAAATAACTGAAACCAAACCAAGTCTTCAGTAGTTTTTCAACTACTGATGACAAACACCAAGTCTTCAGTTGTTTACAACATCTGAAAGTTAAAACCATGTCTTCAGTCATTTTCTAACAACTGATGACTAAAACCAAAACTTTTAGCTGTTTTCTTTCAGCCGTTTCATAACCTATAAATACCTAACCCTAACTTCAAACTTTTCATAAATCGATTTCTGAACGTTCATCTCCCATTAATGGCGACCATGCAATCAAACCTCGACACAACTATGTTGCTTACTTCACAAAATCGGCCTTTTGGACTAAGTTTGATGATGCTATTGATCTGATGGCTGATTCCCAGTATCGAACTGCTTTTCATCTGAATCCAACCATCTATCCCGACTCTCTTCGTCAATTCTGGACAAATGTACCATCCATACTGGTGAGAATGATGTCGCGATCACTCTCCAGTCATTTGTAAACCAAAAGAAGGTGGTAGTCACTCCTGCTATCATTCGCCAAACGCTAGATCTGAATGATGCTACCTTTGTCACCAAATACCCGAAGGGCACCATTGATCTCTCATTCATAATCCATGGCTATGAGGGCAACCTAAGTGCTACAACCATTCTGAAGAAGCACTTCCATGATGCTGAACGCCTAATCTTCCACATGATCAATGTTTGCGTTGCCCCGAAAACCTCTTCATGGGATCAAATGTCATCCAGGTGGCAGCAGGTATTGTATTCTATTCTTGAACGCTAAAGCTTAAATTTTTCTGAAATTATATTTTTAGAATTAAAAGATCTGGCAATGAAACCTGTAGCTAATAGATGGCTATTATATCCAAGGTTCTTATAGCCATAATCATGAATCAGTTACAATCTGATGGCCCTGTTGGCCTTGGAGTCCCTGCTGTGGTAGTTTTGCTAGAGGTATACTCCAGGCACAACTCTGACCCACACCTCAAAGAGGCTGCCAAACTACTAAAACCCAAGCAGAAGGTACCCACAGCCTCATCCTCCAGATCCAAAGTCCCCTCCAAACCTCATTCCAAACAATCCAAAAAGGCTACTCAGGGAGTTGAGTCCCCTGATGATGCCCCTGCAACACAAAGGCAGGTTGAAACTATGGGTAGTAATCCCCCTGTAGTTTCCAGGACTCTACCAGCTGAAACCACTCAGGTATCCTCTCAACAAGATCCTGATGCAACCAAAAATGGGGAAACCACATTACTGGAATCTCTCTCACTTGAGAGGATTGCTATTGAAGAGCACCATTCACCCCAGGTGCAATCCTTTTCACACCTATCTCCCACTGAAGCCACCCCTACAAGCCCAACTGTGGTTATTGCACAATTGCTGACTCAACTACATTCCTCTACCCCTCCCCAGAAACCTATTACCACTGGGCAACCTCAACAATTAAGGGAGAGGATTATAATGTAGCTGATAACCCATAGCATAGGGATTACAGAGTTCAATCTTCCTGTCTAGAGGAGGAGATTAGAACATCTAGTGAGGCTGCTCTTCTCCTTGTTCAGCACATGATCAGGATGAAGATGGTATCATTTCTAAGTCCTCACCAGAGGCAACTAATGAAGGACATCATCCTAAGGAAGGAAGTCCCCAGTTCGAGAAAATAAGGGCACATGTGGATATTGATCTACACTCAGCACAGTTCATCCTGATTTCGTGAGGGGTCAGCTGATTCAGCACAGATGATGATGACCTGGGCTTTTTCTTTGATGTTCTAGCCCACAATACTATTCTTGAGACAGAGGTATGTAGACTACAAGAACTGCTTGTCAAAATGTCACAAGAATCAAGTCCATCTGCCCACATTCACCCACAAATGGCAGTTTCTCCTGAAACTATCCCAAACTCTGAGCCACTCTCAACAAATTGCCACTAGCCTCTGCTTCAGGTGCCATTTCTCAGGGATAAAACCCCTTGAGCAAATGCTTGTTGCCTTTCAAACATCCTTACCTCTCATCACTTCCATAATCACAAACACTGTACAACAAGCCATTGATGAGAGGCTTTCCCGAATCTTCAATCTTAGTTGATGCTTCTGTTTTTAAGAGACTTTTGACATTCACACCCCTGAACCCAATGCACCCAAAAAGGGGGAGTCTAAGTCAGTGAAAGTAGACAAAAGAAAAGAGCTGAAGAGGAAGCAGAAAAAGAGCAGAAAGAAAAGGAGATGATCACCTACAAAAGGATGAAAAGCTCTGAAAACACTAAAGGTGAGAAAATGTTAGAAGAATTGATCAAAGAAGCTGATGAGCAACATAGCAGATCTATGGATAAGATTATTGATCAACTCTTCAGACAAGGGTTTGACACTGCCAAACTTGACTCTGAGATCAGAAGGTTAGAGATTCAAGAAATTGAACAAAGATGGGCAAGTTGGAGTTAGAAAGAAAGAGAAAGGCTGGAAACTATGGCAAGATTTATATCAAAACATCTGGGAAGGTCATCATTGAAGTAAAGTCATGGTCCACAGACAGTATTTTGGAGATAACCACCAGAATCTGTTCTTCTGAAGTATTTAACAAAGGATTGATCATAGAAGCTCTTGATGAAGCTGGTGCTGGGAAAAGGACTGATATGGCAAAATTATCCAAAGCTTCACTCACATCCAAGATGCTAGAGTAGCCTGCACAATCACCCAAACCAAAACAACTACCCTCACAACCCTCAAAACAACTCCTTACATAATAAACCTACTCAACCTATTACCAATGATGCACCTAAGAGGAAGAGAAGGGTGTTGAGGATGGAAGAAGAAGAAGAAGATGATGAGAATGATAGTCTACCACCTCTCTGTTGTTCCCAAAATAAAAATGCCTGAGCCTAGAAGTCAACCAAACAATCACACCTGACTTTCAAAGGAAAATGGTAAAAGTCAAACTTGAAGGAGAAGAACAACACAAACATCATGATGAGCAACTGATAAGGATGATTGATAAAGAGTTTCCCAAGTCTTCATCCATACAAGCTATGAAGAAACATGCTCAGAGGTTGTATGCTCTCAGATTTACATTCCAATATCAGAATGAGAGAGTGAGAATTTGGCCTGACCCCAGAGTAAGTGACAGAATTCACAAAATGAAGATTCCAAGCAGATAATGGTCAAGTAAAGAAGATTGTAGATGCTGTGATAATGCTGGCCATTGTAGTGTCACCCTGGGAAATTCTTGATGACTTCAAGAGAGCTTACAAGTCTAAAATGACTCCACAAAATTACTAGAAAACAAAATGGTAAAGAAGAGGTTAATCTACAAGAAGCTTGAAGAAATCAGAAGAAATGAGCTCCAGTTATTGCTTGAAGGCACTCATCCTGATGAGATTGCATACAGAGAGATAAAAACTGTGGAGCTAAAAAATGGAAAGCATATAAGTACTTATCTGAGTACTATGGGCCTGAGTTCTTCTTTGAAAGTGGAGCTGAAGAACTCACAATGGAAGAACAAGTGTTTTCCTTGAGGCCTATCTCAGAGAGTCTTATAGACTTATCATTGGGAAGTAGGTTTCATGGATGGGGTAACAGCTCTGTGTCCAATTCCCCAAGACAGAATTCCTATCATCCTTTGCCAGTCAAACCTTCTGAAATCTCTTCCCTGGCCTGAGCTTATATTGAAGAATTCTGAGCTAATCTAGATTTTGTTTATGCCAATAAGTGGGACCTCAATAATTTAAAAGTTTTGGCTACATTGGTTCAGGGGGAGTTGTGGGACCAAAAGAACCAATGAGCCAGATCAGAAAAACCTTTAAGTCCCACAGACATCAAAACAACTAAAGTGATCTACAATAGCTGAAGACAAAGTCTGAAGACAACTGCTGAAGACAAAGTCTGAAGACAACTGCTGAAGACAAAGTCTGAAGACAAAGTCTGAAGACAAAGTCTGAAGACAAAGTCTGAAGACAAAGTCTGAAGACAAAGTCTGAAGACAAAGTCTGAAGACAACTGCTGAAGACAAAGTCTGAAGGTCAAGTTCTCAGAAGTTGTCACAACAGCTGAAGTAGTTCTCTTCAGTAGTTGTGATGGTTTACATTTCAGTAGTTTGTAATCAGTAGTTTTATGTTATGTAAAACATCTGAATTTCTTATACTTCAGATGTTATAATTTCAGTAGTTGTAATGTTTGTTCATACTTGGCTTTTAATGAAGGTGTCCTCAGTTGTTGTGGACATCTTCAGTAGTTTTGTTTACTTTCAGTTGTTTGTATAAATCAGTTAGATGTCACTATCAAGTGACGTCAGCTGATGTCACATTCCTTATAAAAGGAATGTTGACCTAATTCCCCCTACGGGAAGTTTGTGCATGAATGAAAACATTCTTTTTGTAGAAAAATCCTCTCTCTAAACCGTTACTGTTTAATTGAATATTCATATTATTCTTGCTAGAATTTCGTCTAATTCATGTGCTATTCCGCTGCAAATCCTATCTAATTGATCAAACTAGATCTCGATCCCTTCACCATGAGTGTGTAGCTCACTCATTAGATGATAGAATCTGTCAATAATATCATCTAAGCTCACATTCCATATCGAAAAAAAATTATCAAACTCTTCTTGAGAGCCTTAGCCTTCAATGCCATTAACGTTGCATTTCCTTCATATCCCTTCTCTAATGCCTCCCATAGCTTGTTGGCCTGCTTGTTCTTAGAAAACTGATGAAATATGTCTTTCGGTATTGACTGAGCCAACAAGGCATAAAATTTCTTCTCAGCATTGAAGAGCATCTTCTAAGCTTCACTCATTCCTCCCAAGGTTAACTTGACTCCATTAGCACTGACTGGTATTGTGTAACCAGTTTCAATGGATGTCCAAAGATTACAATCAACTCCATTTAAGTAAATCTCAAACCGCTGCTTCCACTAAGGATATACATCCAACGTTAACAACTTTGGAGGTTTATTATGACTACCAATCTCATTCTCTAGAAGTAGTAGATTCTGGATGCGTGAGTACTTCCTGACAGTAAATGTAGCAAATTGCTCTTCCATTTTTATAAACATGGTACTTGGAGAACATGACAGTTTTAATCGTATGATTGGACTATGATTATGGATCACTCATGTGAATAAACTATGAGTATGGATCACTCATGCGAATGAAGTGTGCGAATGAATTCAATCGTGCGATTGGATTCAGTGGTGCGTTTGACCAGGACGATCAAAAACAAGCGACTGTAGTTGTTCAATCATGCGAATGAGGAATGCGATTGAGTTCAGTCATGCGAATGTATGATACAAATTATTTCAATTGTATGAATGAGATAGTCGTGCGACTAAAGGCTTCTGTTTTTGCAAAATCAAAGATTTTGACACTTTGACGATTTTTCTTGGAACCCTAATCTGTCGTATTATGAAAAATTGAAACTTTAATGCCAGAAAATGTTGAAAAAACCTTTTGAAGCAACGTGGTGACTCTTTTGATTAAAACATAGGTTTTTGACACCAAACCTAATTGAATCAAATGCAAAATCAAGAGCCAAAGCTCTAATACTACTTGTTAGGACCGTGTACCTACGGAGTACTAACTGATTTTGCGTTTAAACAAGGTCAAATAGTGTGGAATCTTTTTTTATTGATGATCCAATCAGTGAGAATGATAACCTGATAGATATAAGATTGAACTAAACATTAAGAACGAGTAGGAATTGATTAGGAACGAACTATGAACTTGGACTGGTTGTTTGGGACGCTCTAGACGACTGGGGTTTCTGTGTATTCATAATATCTCTCAAAGTGTTTCCAATTCTCATTTTTTCCATGAATTAAGTGGTATTTATAGGTTAGTGGTTTCCATTTGTATGACTGAACCATTAGCATGGTTCAGTCGTGCGACTGAATCATGCGACTGAGTTATACACATGACTGAAGGTTCAGTCATGCGACTGAGTCAATCTTATGTCTCAATCATACGACTGATCTAGTCTCCTGGTTCAGTCGTGTAACTAGCCCATAAGCATGATGTATTCATGCGTATGGTCCATAAGTATGGGCCATTAGCATGAATACTCATCCTACTAGTTGAACACATTACTCAATCATTATTGACTAAGAAATATGTAAAACAACCTCAAACCTATATAAGAAGTCATACATATGAATTAAAAATAAATAAATATCAAATCATATATCATATTTCATTACTTCGTCAAATTACACATATGTAAGATATGAAAGACTTTTACATTTAAACACATAAACTAGGTACACATGTATCTACAGTAACCTCCTTGTAGAGAATATGTATTGAGGTTGAAGCAACCAAATTCATTCTGCATGCATGCGGCACAAGTACTGAAGAAGAATCCTTCAGAGGTTTCACACATGCAGCTGAAATACTCTAAGTGTGAAATCTTCTGAAGCCAAGACCAATATCTTCCGAAGCCAAAGATAGAGTCTTCTGAAGCTTCAGAGACAAAGTCTTCCGAAGCTCAACTCTTGAAGACAGATTTCTTCTGAAGACTTTAAGTAACATGCTTTATCTGATGTACTTTTCCATAAAGCTGGACCCCATTTCACTGCAACTCTATAAAGTCACCAACTTACATGAGTTGGTGAAAAGGTCCATGCTTTTGGTAAATGTACATTGAGGTCTTGAGTCTGTAACTTTCTACTTCATGTACTTTATCCTTTTTGTAATAGATAAGGATGTGAGCTATGGCATGTCCTAGTGAGTCGTCAAAAGGCAATCTGCCTTTGGACTCTACAATTGATTTTGTTTATGTGTAGTCAATTGTATCCAGCTAGCTTTCATAGTATAGCTGGATATAGGATATAGTATAAGTATCTCATGTTCTTGTAACTTTCCTTTATGCCTTGTAACACTTGTAATAGAACTTGAGAAAGCAATATACTGCATCCTTGAAAACCATACACTTGTGTATTCTATTCTCTTGTTCTGTCTCTTACTAATTACTTGTGTTCTTAGTGTCTTATTGTGGTTAATCCAGTTTACTGTTTGATTAAGTTTTGTTGCTCTCCTCTTTGTGTTGTTGTGTTGTAAGTGACCCCCTTCAGCAGTCATGCATTTGGTATTAGAGCTTGTAGGCTCTTTATATAAGATCTCATCATCTTAAGATCCCTCACACACACAAATACTCAACTTTTCAAATGGCAGCCATTTCCAAGACTGATATGGAATACTTTAGGTATGTTGAGATTGTGGATACCCTTGTGGATAGAGGAGTTCCTCTTGAGAACATGGACATTGTAAGGAAGTTCATGTCCTCACTTCCTAGGCAGTGGACACACTACTGTGTAGTGATCAAGTGGACTGAAAATCTCAAAACTCTCACTCTGATAGAGTTATATGGGATTCTTAATGCCTACCAGATGGAGATGAACATGCAAGGTTCATCTAGTAACTCCAATAATCAAATGGGTTTAGTCCTTCATGTGGTTGAAAGGGATAGCATAGAACCCCAACATCATCTCATATGCTACCCTGACAACTCACAAAGGGTCCTTTCATCACCTTCCCAGAGACACCAAGGGAGAACTACACTCAAGGAAGCCCATTCCAAGAGACAAGCTCTTCTCAAGCTTTTGTGTCTTCTGATGAAAGTTGTGGCAACTCTCTTTTTACTCTTGAAGACCTGGACTCTATCCATCCAGATGATCTGGAATACATGGAGATAGTCCAGAAAATGGCTCTTCTCAATCACAGAGCCAAGAAGTTCCATAAGAGGACTGGAAGGAAGTTTCTGAACAATGCAACCAGTGGAAAGTTTGGCCTGGACAAACACAAAGTCAAGTGTTACAACTGTAACTTGATAGGCCACTTTGCTAGAGAGTGTAAGGCACCTAGAACAAATGGTGGCCAAACATAGTCCAGACCCAACTATACTGACAAAGCTTCCGAGAATGAGAAGCCAAAACAACAAGCTGCTGTTGCTTTTGAAGAAGGAGGCTTTGACTAGAGCTTTCAAGTGGAAGATGCTTCTCCAAACCAAGCACTAATGGCAGATCATGATGAAGCCAAGGTATTAGAAAATCTCTATACTTCTGAATGCATTGCTATAGTTAATAGATACACGTTCTATAACTTGGAGATGAGATCTGATCTTGTGTCCTTAAACATTTTAAAAGCTAATTTTAGAAAGTCTGAAAAATGATTATAAATCGAAGATAGAGGACTTAGAGAAAACTATTTTAGTTCTAAAACATGAGCATACAGATTTTAGGACTCAAATCAAGGATCTCATAACCAAGCTAAGTGAGTGCCAGGCTGAGCTTGTGATCAGTAAAGCCATGGTAGAAAAGTGTGTTCTAGAAGAAGTGACCTTCAAGAACATGATATCCTCATCCCTGCACAGTAATGTGTGCTATCAAAATAGGCAGGGACTGGGATCAAATAAGATAGTTCCTCCACACACAATCTTGTCTGTAAGATCACCTAGATGTGGAATTTGTGAAGATGAGATTCCTCTCATAGATCCTATGAGTGAAGAGGATAGAGAAGTGATAGTGAAGAATTCCTCTAAGAAGAGTGAAGAGGAGGATTCTAACAAGGGCCACTATCCTTTTGAGGAGAAGAAGAAGACTGTGATGACCAAGTCAATGAGAAAGAACTTGATTAGGAAGAACAAAAGAAAAGCAAGGAAGGCTTAAGAGATCAAGGCTACTTTTGACTCTAAGCAGAAGCAAGTTTTTATCTCTGTAGGGTTTGAAGTAGTAAAGACCGAAGACATCAACCTAAACTCTTCTGCTAAGAGTTCTGGTTCTTGTTCAAATCATCTCAATAACAAGAAGAAGACTGATCTGATGTGTACCATTGCTACATAGCCTGGACCATCCAACTCAAGAATAGCTCCTAGCCCAAAAGGACTATCTCAATATCTGCAAAGATGAGGATAGAGAATGGATATGACCAAAGTCAGTTTTGTTCCCATCAGAAGGCTCTTGGGAAGAAGAAAATGGAGTGTGTGATGCGTGAGAGTACTACTCATCTTGCTAAGGATTGTCCATACAATCCTAAGGGTGCTCCTTACATGATCAAACCAAGGACTTCCAAGAGTTCCAAGAAGATTCAAGCTTCGGAAGGAAAATATGTTTCCTTGGAAGCTCAAAATCTAAGAAGAAGGCAAGTGGAAAATTGCCTTCGGAAGAAAAGTTGGTCTCGGAAGAAAGGAGTACTTCAGAAGCACTGAAGTCGGTTGTAGTGTCTGTAGAATATTCCAAAGGTCCAGTCATCAAAACTTCTGAAGTATCAAAAGTTTCCGAAGTATTAAAGGTCAAGTCCAAGACTCCAAAGGTGGTGTGGAAGTCTAAGAAAGACCAGGTGACTGAAAATTCACCATCAACAACAGCTCAAGATCCTCAAAGCACAACCATAGGATCTATTACTGTTGCATTACCTTATGTTTCACTTAGTGAGCCCAAGACAAGTAAGGCTTGGGTTTGCAAATGTAACTAATCATTTTCTTTGTGCATTGACAGCTCAAGACAAACAGGAATGTCTGGATCATTGACAGTGCCTGTTCCAGGCACATGACAGGCAATAGGTCACTACTCTAGAACTTTGAAAGGATTGATGGAGGACCAGTTGCTTTTGGAGGAGATGAAGGTGGTTACATTTCTAGAAAGGGAAAGGTCACAAATGGTAAGCTCACCATTGAAAAGGTAAACTTTATCAAAGAGCTTAGGTACAATCTTCTGAGTGTATCCCAATTTTGTGATCAGAGTCATAGCATGCTCTTTACTGAGCATGAGTGCATTGTTCTCAAGCCCGGGGTGATTATTTCTCATGAACATATTGACAGGATCAGTGATCTCAAGTTTGATGGATTAGAGTGTAACGCAGCGGAATAAGAACAAGAATTAGACAAATTATAGCAAGAATTTGATATTCGTATGCATTAAGAACAAATATGGTTGTAACAAGAGAATATATTTCTGTGAAAAGGAATGTTTCAATAATATCAAATGTTTCTGCTCAATCATTCACCGATTACAATTAGGTTGACACTCCTTACATAGAGTGCAATCACTGCTGATATCACGGTATAGTGACATCTGGTAGATTTATTACAAAAATAACTAAAACTTAACAAACTACTGAAATGTTCACAACTACTGAGAACATATCAGAGTGCTAAGTACAAAACATAAAACTACTGATACGAAACTACTGAAACTACAACAACTGAAGAACAAGCTCTTCAGTCATTTTACAAAACTACTGAGAAGAAAAACATAAAACTACCGAAAGAAAACCGTCACAACTACTGAAGAAGACCTCTTCAGCTGTTGTGACAACGTTTGATACTTGGTCTTCAGCACTTGTGTCTTTAGACATTGTCATC
This sequence comes from Flaveria trinervia, assembly GCA_025506515.1. Lineage (NCBI taxonomy): Eukaryota > Viridiplantae > Streptophyta > Magnoliopsida > Asterales > Asteraceae > Flaveria > Flaveria trinervia. Next base: position 30,453,251 of record CM046450.1, on the reverse strand, counting down.
AGCACTTGTGTCTTCAGACTTTGTCTTCAGCACTTGTGTCTTCAGACTTTGTCTTCAGCACTTGTGTCTTCAGACTTTGTCTTCAGCACTTCTCTTCAGACTTTGTCTTCAGCACTTGTGTCTTCAGACTTTGTCTTCAGCACTTGTGTCTTCAGACTTTGTCTTCAGCACTTGTCTTCAAACTTTGTCTTCAGCTGTTGTGGACTTCAGCAGTTGTTGTGACGTCTGTGGGACTTAAGGTTTTTTTGATCTGGCTCATTGGTTCTTTTGGTCCAACAAACTCCCCTTGAACCAATGCAGCCAAAACCTTAACTTTATTGAGGTCCCACTTATTGTTGGAGATAAGATTGGTCTTTTCCTTCTTGATCAGCTAAGAAGATGACCCAATTAAGCACTGTCCTGGGAATAGATTTCTGAAATTTGGTTGGCATAGTATGGATAAGAGCCCTGACTTGGGGGAACTGGACACAGGGCTGTGGTCCTATCCATGAATCTACTTCCCATGTATAAGCCTGTAGGATTCTCTGGTGTATGCTCTGAGAACATAATTTGTTCTTCCATGGTAAGATTTTCAGCTCCACCATCAAACAGTCCTTCACGCCCATACAGCTCTGAAATGTACTTAGCCTGTTTGCCATTTTTGAGCTCAACTGTTGTAATCTGTCTGTATGCAAACTCATCTGGGTGAGTACCTTCAAGTAACAGACTGAGCTCATTTTGTTTGAAGTTCTCAAGCCTCTTGTAGACTAACCCATTTTTAATTACTCTGTTCTCTAACATCTTTTGGGGTGGCTGTTTAGTTTCATAGGCCTTCTTGAAATCTTCTACAATTTCCCAGGATGATACTACAAGGACCACTGTGATCTCTTCATCTACGATCCTTTTTACTTGGCCCTGTATCTCGAAGGAATGTCTTTCTTCACAATTCTGTGAGCCACCCTAGGATCAGGCCATATTCTCACCTTTTCCTTTTGATATTGAAATGTGTTAGCAAGGGTGTACAATCTCAGAGCTTCTTTCTTCATACTGGTTATTGATGAAGAAACAGCATAAGTTTTGTCTATGCTTTTCAGCATCTCATCATCATGAAGCTTTTGCTGCTGTTCTTCTTCTATCTTTACTCTCACAGCTTCCATCTGTGAGGTGGGAGTGATGGGCATAGGTTTGGCTTTAGGCAAAGTTAGGACTGCGGAAAGAGGCAGCCTATCTTCTTCCTCATCATCATCTGTTCTTCTTCTTCTTCTAGCCTCAACACCCTTCTCTTCTTCTTCTTGGGTGCATCATCGGCTGTTGGTTTTGAGGGTAAAGGAATTGGTTTAGTGGGTTGTGGTAGTGGTGATTTTGAAGTGGGAGGTTTTGCAGGTTGTTCTAGCATTCTTGTAGTGAGTGAGGCTTTTGAGTGTTTTGCTAGTTCCTTTCTGTTCCCAGCACCTGCCTCATTTAGTGCTTCAATCACCAATCCCTTAGTGTATGCTTCAGACGAACATATCTTGGTAGTTATTGCCAAGATACTGTCCCTGGTCCATGACTTAATCTCGATCATTGATCTCCCAAGGTACTTTGCAATGAATCTGATCATTATCTCTAGTCTTTCTCTTTCTAATGCATCATAACTTGCCCATCTTGAGTTAATTTCTTCAACTTCAAGTCTCCTAATCTCTGAGTCAAGCTGTGCTAAAAAATCGAACCCTTGTCTATACAGTTGATCAATAATGGAGTCCATTGATTTACTATGTTTAGCATCCGCCATTTTGATCATCTCATCGAGTTCGAGTTCTTTTTCTTTTCCTTCAACCTTCCTCTTCTTATATGTGACATGAAAGTCTTTGTGACTTTCACCCACTTGATCAATGTCAGCTCCCTTCACAAACTCCTTTTCCTTCTCAGTCTCCTTTTCTTTCTTCCCCTCTATGCTCTTCCTCTTTGCTTTCATTGACTGACTCTCCCCCTTTTGGTTGCATTGGTTGCAAGGGTTTGAGTAGCAGAAAGCCTTGTGCTCACAATCTCCTCCACCAGGGATTGTATGATTGAGGGAAGCCTCTCATCCATGGTTTTGATCACAATGTCTGTGATCATTGGGGTGATGAGAGGTAGGGATTGCTGAAAGCTAGAAGCTGTTTGCTCAGAGGGGTTCTGTCCCTAAGAAGCAGTGCCAGAAATAGAAGCTGGTGGCTCGGAAGTTTTGAGTGGTTGAGTGTGGGGAGACCTTCAGGTGAAGTTGCCATCTGTGGGTTTATGTTGGTGGCAGATGGACTTGCTTTTTGAGAGAATTGGTCAAGTAGTATTTGTAGTTTACTGACTTCTTCCTCAAGAATTGTGTTCTGGGCCAGAACATCATAAAAGAAGCCCAGGTCATCATCAGCAGATGCTGAATCACCTGACCTCCTGCTTGTAGCAGGATGTACATGCACTGGGTGTAAACTAGTTTTAGCATGTGCCCTTTTTCTTGGAACTGGGGACTTCCAGCCTCAGGACGATGTCATTCATCAGCTGTTGCCTTTGGTGAGGTCTTAGCTATGTTACCAGCCTCAGTCTGATCATGTGTTGATTCAGAAGAGGTGGCAGCCTCACAAGATGTTCGTATCTGCATATCCACACCAGGAGATAGAACAATTAAACCCTGGTGTTGTGGGCTGTCAGAAGCATGTTGATCCTCTTCCTTAATTGTTGTGGTTTTCCCCTTTGTTGGTGTTTGTTGGGGAGGAGGAGAGGCATGCAGCTGAGTCAACACGTTTGCAACAATGAGAGTAGGACTTTGTGGGGCGGTTGCAGTGGGAGATGGGGTCAAAGCAGTATGCACCTGGGGAGAATGGTGCTCTTCAATGGCAATCTCCTCAAATGAGGAAGATCCCAGATTAGTGGGTACCCCTTCTTTGGTTGCTGCAGGCTCTTTTTGAGAGGATTCCTGAGCGGCTGTGGCTGGTGAAGTCCTTGTATCCACTAGGGGGTTATAACCAGTGGATATAGCCTGCGTTTGTGTTGCAGGGGCATCCTCAGGGGACTAATTTCCCTGAGTAGCCTTTTTGTCTTCTTTTTAGTGGGTTTGGTGGGGACTTTGGATTTGGAGGTGGTGGCTGTGGGTTCCAGCTGCGTGGGTTTGCGCAGCTTGGCAGCCATTTTTATTGATTGGTCAGAGTTGTGCCGGGAGTATACTTCAGGCAATACAGCCGTAGCAGGGACCCCAGGCCAACAAGTCCCTCAGCTTGAAGCTGGTTTTCAATTATGGTCATTATTAACCGAGGATATAATATCCAATGGTTAGCAAGTTGTTTTTGGGCCATATCCTTGAGCTCTAAAAATAGTATTTCAGAAAAATTTAAGGTTGTTGCTCAAGGATGGAGTACATTACCTGTTGCCACCTTGTGGACATTTGATCCCATGATGAAGTCTTGGGGGCAAGGCAGACATTTACCATGTGAAAGATGAGACGTTCGGCATCCTGGAAATGTTTCTTCAATATGGTAGATGCACTCAGGTTACCCTGGTATCCATGGTGGGCAAATGATTGATCTATTATGCCCTTTGGATAACCAGTTGGGAAAGTGGCATCATCCAGATTGAGGGTTTGGCGAAGAGTGTCTGGAGTAATGACCACTTTTTGACGATGTACAAACGATTGAAGAGACTCTGTGTCATTTTCCTCAGAGACAAGAGTGATGTTTGTCCAGAATTGGTTAAGAGATTCGGCATATGGTGGGATTTAACAGAAAAGCCGTTTTGTAAGGTGACTGAACCATTAAATCAATGGCGTTGTGAAACTTGGTCCAGTATGGCGATTTTGTGAGATGTGCGACACAGTTGTGTCGTGGTTTTAGTTGCATGGTCGCCATTGATGAAGAGAGGTTACAGAGTTTTTGAATGTTAGGTTTGAGAAGAGAAGAAAGGAAAAACTCTGAAGGTGGGATAAGGTATTTAAAGGGTAGGGTTAGATAACGACTGAAGGTTTTGGTGTTAGTCATCAGTTGTTGAAACTACTCATCAGACGTTTTCATCTGTTTCCAGATGTTTCATAGGACATCAGTACGTATTTCTGACAACAGTAGTTGTAGCTACATCAGCTGTTGTAACTACATCAATTGTTTTATCAAATAAAGTACTTGAGTACTAAGAAGTTAAGCTCTAGTAGTTTAAAGAAAACTTCCGGAGGGAAAATAACTTCAGTACTTATATATATGACAATAATAAACTAATGATCATCAGTACTTGTGAGCTGAGATCATTAGTAGTTGTCACTTATTCTAGCTGCAGCATACCAAGCCTTAACACTAGGTTTTGGAAAGTTGTGCTATCCAAGGGCTTAGTGAAAATGTCTGCAAGCTCATCAGCACTAGGAACAAATTTTGGATCAATCAGACCTTTTTCAAAACAATCTCTAATAAAATGGTGTCTGATTTCAATGTGTTTAGTCCTAGAGTGCTGGACATGATTCTTGACAATACAAAGAGCTGAAGAGCTGTCCATTAACAATGGGGTCTTAGTCTCTGCTATGCCATAATCCAATAATTGGTTTTGAAGCCATAGTACCTGAGATGTACAGCTTGCAACAGCAATGTACTCTGCTTCAGCACTTGATGTAGAAACTGAGGTCTGCTTCTTACTCTGCCAAGAAATCAAGTAGTTGCCTAAGAATTGGCATCCTCCAGAAGTGGACTTTCTTGTCAACTTACACCCTGCATAGTCACTGTCAGAAAAAGCAACTAATTTACCAGAATGTCTAGTAGAATACCATAAACCTAGAGATGGAGTGCCTTGCAGATATCTAAAGATCCTCTTGACTGCAATCAAATGAGACTCCTTAGGTGCAGCCTGAAATCTAGCACAAACACATGTAGCAAACATAATATCTGGTCTAGAAGCTGTTAAGTACATCAAGGACCCAATCATACATCTGTAAAGTGTTTCATCAACCACTTTACCTTTCTGATTTGTATCCAGTTGTGTGGTGTTGCACATGGGAGTAGAACAGGGCTTACGCTTTTGTAAATCAAACTTTTCCAAAAGATCTTTTGTGTATTTGGACTGATGAATGAAAATTCCATCAGCCTTTTGTTTGATTTGCAAACCCAGAAAGAAGTGTAATTCTCCCATGGCACTCATTTCAAACTTCTGTTTCATCAACTTTGTAAAGGCATCACACAACTGTGGATCAGAGGATGCAAAAATAATATCATCTACATAAATTTGAACAAGTAGATTATGTTGCCCAGCTTTTTAATGAATAACGTCTTATCTATGGAGCCTCTAGTGAAATTATTTTCCAGAAGAAAGTTTGATAATGTCTCATACCAGGCTCTAGGAGCTTGTTTCAACCCATAGAGAGCCTTATCAAGCTTATACACCCAATTAGGATGCAGTGCAGATTTCATCACAATTGAACTCCTTTATTGGAAGACCTCTCACTAAACTCTTGTGGATCAGCTGATTCATGTTTTTGAGATTAACATGACCCAGCCTTCTATGCCACAGTTTAGATTCTTGGAGAGAGGCCTTGGAGAACAAGCATGGATGGCCTCTTAACTCAATTTTCTTTGACAGATCCAAGGCATATACTCTTCCTATCATGTTGGCATTCAGGAGAGTATTATCATCCAGTACTTTGTCAATCAGGCTCAGAACCTTGGAAGACAGAATCCTACAGTTCTGGCTTGTGAAAAGAGCAACATGTCCTTTGTCACACATCTGACTGACACTCAACAGATTGTATTTGAGATTCTCCACATGGTTGACATCATCAAATCTAATATCTCCATTAGACACAAATCCCTTTCCAATGATGTAACCTTTAGCATCATTTCCAAATGAGACAAATCCCTTCTTTCCCTGAGAGTAATCATGAAGAAGAGAGCTGCTCCCAGTCATGTGCATGGATCCTCCACTATCCACATACTAGATGCTTCTTTGGCATGCTGAAGAACTCTGCATAATCATAAGAAACTAGTTAGCTTTGGAGACCCAAACCTTTTTGGTTTTGGGACTGACTTTATCAACAGATTTAACCATAGCTGGTTTCTCATGATTAACAGCTGATGAAGATGGAGATGGTGCTGAAATAGATTTGGACCTGGAATTCCTCTCCAGTGGTTTGGTCATAGTGGCTTCAAGTTGGTTAACTCTCCCCAATAGATGCTGAACCATCATAACAAGTTGTGTCTGATTTGAAGCTCGAGCTTTCAGTTCATTTGACACTCCAGAGCTTGTTTTTGATGAGTTCCTGTGACCCACCATTTCCTCCTTCTTAGATTTCACAGACTTAGTCTTATGTTTATCATGAGGAACAATATCAGCTGTCTTCTGATAAACCGTATCCTTCTTAGTGGATTTGGGTAAGGCCTTGGGTTTATCAGGTTGAGATGATTGTGGTACAAACTTGGTCACAAACTCAGTTTTTATTTTATTTATTTCTAGTTTAATGAGCTCATCCCTTTGGAGCTTTAAACCCTTTTTGTACCAACATTCATCAGATAGATGATTGAATTTACCACAAATTTCACATGGTTTATTCTTCATCTTGGACATCTTTACTGCTGAAGTGGAAACTACTGAAGGTGTGATCTTCAGTACTTTCCTTCTATCAGTACTAGGTACTAAAGGATTTGTAACAGCTGAAGACTGGTAATTCAACTGTTTTCCATCCGTCCTAATAGACTGTTTGATGGATTCCTCAGCAGTTGTTAGTCCTTGTATTTCAACTGATTTGAAATGCTTTTCAGATGTTGGGTCTCTTTCAGTACTTGGGGTACATTGAGGAACAACATCTGAAGTACTCAGCTTCATATGAGTCTCAGTAGTTAGACCATCAGTCAATTTATTTGTTGAGATCTTAACACTGGTTTCATTCTCTGATCTTAGATTATCATTGGAGAATGACTCACACGATAATGTGGTTTGGAGATTGCTTTCACTTTCAGACTTAACTATGGAGTTAGGAGTAAAGTTTGTTGGTGGAGCAGTATGGTTGTAACCAATGCCAAACTTCACATTTGAAACAGTTTGCTTGCTAAGAAGCATTTCAAATCCCTTGCATGATGAGACCCAGCGTTCACACTCAACTTGGGTCACTGCAAGTTTTTTTTGAGACTCCTGTGGTCTTCCAAAATAACCTCTAGCTTGGCCTTTTCATCATTTAATTGGCATTTAAGCTTATAAATCTCATCACTTTTACTGTTAAGAGCAGACTCATACTCAACTTTTCTTTTGAAAATGGTTTTCTCAAACTCAAGTTTTTGATTTATTGATGCTACATTTGCCTCTCTAATAGAGACAAAGGCAGCTATGCATGATTCAGAACATAACTTGGCTTTAGCCTCTAAAGATACCTGAGTTACCCGTGAAGATGATGCATTTGAATAGGAACCCTCAGTAGACTCCAGGGCCATGAGAGCAAGATTTCCAAAAGGGTGTTCACCACCATGTTGACTAGCACCAGCATAGTATTGCTCAGTGTGACCAGACAAGTTATCAGGTAAGCTACTCCAGTCAACGACTCCAGGTGTGAAGAAGCTGTGATGAGGTTGTGATTGAGATGGAGATGGTTGAGGTTCTGGTAGTGCATGAGATTGTGGTACAATAGGAGCTTGAACTTGATTTGACTGTGGCATATAATAGCAGGGATAAGGATATGGAATTGACCCTGAGGAACAAAATATGCAGGAGATTGAGGGTGTGATGAATGACTAGAACCAGCAGAATGTTGCCCTTTGGATTGTGAATTGTTATTTGAAAAAGTCAAAAAGGGTGCAGAAGTGTTAGGTCCAGTTGATCTACACTCTCTTGCAAAGTGTCCAAGCCTGTGGCATTTGTGACACTTCAACTTGCTCTTGTCAAAACCGACTTTGGTTTTGTTAGAGAGTCCAGGAAATTTCCTGCCAGTTCTCTTGTAGAATTTCTGAGATCTGATATTGATCAAGGCCATTTGGCTCAAAATATTCATCTCTTCTAAATCATCAGCAGCAATGCCCTTGAAATCATCCATGATAAAGCATAGATTGTCACTATTATTACCAGAATGACAATCAGCACTCACAAAGGCAAGATTAGAATTGTTTGAGGTGAAATCAATATGCTCATCATAGTGGCATTCTGATCCTGCATACTCTGACTCATGACTTACCAAGGCAGTGTTCCTGGTACAAAATCATCAGTGAGCTTTCCAGATGATGACAGTTTTCGTTTCTGTTCTATCTCTCTCTCAAATGTGAGCAATTTCCATGGAGTTGGGTGAGAGATAGTTTCTCCAAATTTGCACTGGAGCGTAGGACAATAGTATATGTGTCCCATCTCTCAGGCAGTGATCTTAGAAATTGTTATTCATCTGGCTATTTGTGTACTCATGTTTGACCATTTTTAATTCAGAGATCAAACAAGAGAACCGCTCAAACTGTTGAGTCAGTGTCTCACCCTCCTATGAGAGAATGTCTTATATTGTTGGGCAAGGATTTCTCTATTATTTTCCAAGACCTCATCTATTCCTCCAAATTGTTCTTTCAAGGCATTCCAGAGGGCATGGGCAGTTTCATAATGCATTAGCCCAGAATAGATTTCATTGGGCAGTGCCATGGCCAGAATTCCATGGGCTTTTGCATCAATCTCAAACAATTTCTTATCCTCATCTGAGTATTCCTCCCTCCTCTTCGGAACCATTTGATTGGTTTCCGGGTTATTCACCATAGGCTTGTGTGGACCATGTACCACTGATGTCCAACAACCTGAGCTGTTAACAGACAGGTGATGGAGCATTCGTCGTTGCCATATGTTATACTCACTCCTAACCAGCATTGGAGGCTTGGTTGAGGAACCAGTATTGTGAGGATCATTGGAAGGAGTAGTCATTTTAGGTCCAATACAATTTAATTCAAGCTTTTAAAAGATTTTACACAGACCACAACACACTCAATGAAAACCAAGAATAAATCTCAGGATGAATGACCAAAAACATAGAAAATTCAATCTCTATAACTGTTTCTTGCAAAAATGCTAATTCAATCAAACTTGGATCTTGGATAGCAGTTTCAATGATCAATTATTAGATCGATCAATGATGAACCTGCTCTGATACCATTTGACAAGATCAGTGATCTCAAGTTTGATGGACTAGAGTGTAACGCAGCGGAATAAGAACAAGAATTAGACAAATTATAGCAAGAATTTGATATTCGTATGCATTAAGAACAAATACGGTTGTAACAAGAGAATATATTTATGTGAAAAGGAATGTTTCAATAATATCAAATGTTTCTGCTCAATCATTCACCGATTACAATTAGGTTGACACTCCTTATATAGAGTGCAATCACTGCTGATATCAAGGGATAGTGACATCTGGCAGGTTTATTACAAAAATAACTAAAACTTAACAAACTACTGAAATGTTCACAACTACTGAGAACATATCAGAGTGCTAAGTACAAAACATAAAACTACTGATACGAAACTACTGAAACTACAACGACTGAAGAACAAGCTCTTTAGTCGTTTTACAAAACTACTGAAAAGAAAAACATAAAACTACTAAAAGAAAACCGTCACAACTACTGAAGAAGACCTCTTCAGCTGTTGTGACAACGTCTGATACTTGGTCTTCAGCACTTGTGTCTTCAGACTTTGTCTTCAGCACTTGTGTCTTCAGACTTTGTCTTCAGCACTTGTGTCTTCAGACTTTGTCTTCAGCACTTGTCTTCAGACTTTGTCTTCAGCACTTGTGTCTTCAGACTTTGTCTTCAACACTTGTGTCTTCAGACTTTGTCTTCAGCACTTGTCTTCAGACTTTGTCTTCAGCTGTTGTGGACTTTAGCAGTTGTTGTGATGTCTGTGGACTTAAGGTTTTTCTGATCCGGCTCATTGGTTCTTTTGGTCCAACACATCTCCTGCTTAGAGCCCCCAGGAAAAGGAACATGTACAAGATGGACTTGCAAGAAACATATCCCTCTTGAGAAGTTTCATGCTTTCTGTCTAAAGCCAATAATGACGAGTCTTTCCTATGTCATAAAAGAATGTTCCATGTATACTTTAAGAACATGAATAAACTAATTAAGAATGAGCTGGTAACTGGAATGCCAAAGAAAGAGTTTACAAGTGACGATCATTGTGTTGCATGCCTGAAAGGGAAGCAACATAAGGTATCTCACAAGCCTAAGGAAAGAAACTTCATCACTACACACCTAGACTTGTTACACATGGATCTCTTTGGCCCCACTAGTGTAATGAGTCTAGGAAGGACCTCTTACTGTTTGTGATCACAGATGACTTTATAAGATTCACTTGGGTCTTCTTCCTTAGAACTAAGGATGAGACGCCTGAGATTCTGAAGAATTTCATTCTAAAGATTGAGAATCAATCTAATCACAAGGTCAAAATTATAAGATGTGATAAGGGAACTGAATTCAAGAACCATATCCTTGATACATTTTGTGATGAAAAGGGTATTACAAGACAATACAGTGCTCCCAAGACTCCTCAGCAAAATAGTGTTGCTGAGAGGAGAAACAACACACTGATTGAAGTTGTAAGAACCATGTTGTCTGACTCTAAGCTGCCCATCACCTTCTAGGCAGAGGCAGTCAACACTACCTGCTATGTGCAGAATAGAGTCTTAGTAGTTAAGACTCATGGCAAGACTCCTTATGAACTTTGGCACAAGAGGAAACCTTTCATTGGTTTTCTTTGGTCATTTGGATGTCCTTGCACCATCTTGAATACCAAAGATCAAATTGCCAAATTTGCTGAGAATCAGATGATGGACATTTTATTGGATACTCTTCCTAGCTAAGGCTTACAGAGTATAAAAATCTCAGAACCAGAATTGTTAAGGAGTCAGCCAATGTGACTTTCAATGAACACACACACACTGTGTGGCTGGTTCTAGTCCTAATCGGCTATTTGATCTTGATTAAGTTACCAACCGTTTTAACAAATCTTGTGAGAATGTTTTAGGATCTGCAAAAAAATTAAATACAAGTGATCCTGATCCAAGATTAGAGCTAAGAAGACCTTCAAGTCACACATCTTCAACTCTAGTTGAAACTACTTCTGCAAATGAGGTTTCTATCAGCACTACAATGACAACCTCAGATGATACATCAGGGATGCCTTCAAATTCTAGCTCAGAGGCTCCACAACTAGATAAAGATATCTCAATTGTGGAAGAAAACAATGGTGGTGGTGACAGTGATCAAGAATTTCTTGATGCTAATAACCACACCATAGATGACAACATCAATAATGTCACACACTCATTGGATCAATTCTCTCTTGATAAGTGTGATGATATGGAGGGAGAAACATCTATGGAAGATCTAAATTCTCAAATTTAGATCTAATTCAACCCTAATGATCCCTCAAAAGCACACACAAGAAGAAGGGATTGACTACACTGATGTCTTTGCTCCAGTAGCAAGATTGGAAGCTGTTAGGATATTCCTGGCATTTGCTGAATCCAAGAACTTCAAGGTCTTTTAACTTGATGTGAAGTGTGCTTTTCTATATGGAGTGATTGATAAAGAGGTGTATGTCAAAAAGCCACCTGGTTTTGTAGATCCTGATAATCCTGATTATGTCTGCAAGCTTGACAAATCTCTTTATGGGCTGTATTAGGCACCTAGGAAGTGGTATGAGACATTATTTGAGTATCTTTGCAAACATGGATACATGAGAGGTACTATAGATAGAACTCTGTTCATCAAAGGAGAGGGAAATGACATATTGCTACTTCAAGTGTATGTGGATGACATCATCTTTAGTTCAACTAATCCAAAGCTCTGCAAGACTTTGAGAAGCTGATGAAGGACATATTTGAAATGAGTGTCGTTGGGGAACTCAATTTCTTTTTGGGAATTCAAGTGAAGCAACTTAAAGATGGCATCTTCATTAGTCAGTCAAAGTATGTCAGGACATACTTAAGAGATTCAACATGACTGATTGTAAGATTGCTAAGACACCCATAGCAAGAAACCACTCCCTTGGACCTGATCTTGAGGTGGAGTGTGTAGATGAACACTTATACAGGGCTATGATTGGGTCTCTTATGTATCTTACAACTAGCGGGCCTGATATTATGTTTGCTACATGTATTTATGCAAGATAACAAGCCAACCCCAAGATGTCTCATCTTATCACTGTCAAGAGGATTCTAAGATACCTTAAAGGTGCTTCAACACTTGGTTTATGGTATCCTAAAAATCCCGACTTCAATCTGTATGCATATACAAATAGTGGTTATGGTGGTTGCAACATGACTTCAAAGTCTACATCTGGGGGATGTTAGTTTTTTGGTGGAAGAGTTGTCTCATGGCAATGCAAGAAACAATCCTGTGTCTTTACATCAACTGCTGAAGCTAAATACATTGTTATTGCAAGCTGCTATGCTCAAGTGCTTTGGATTCAAAATCAGATGTTGGACTATGGGTTAAACTTCAAGGAGACTCCCATTCATATAAACAACGAAAGTGTTATCTCAGTCATAGAGAATCTTGTGCAGCACTCAAGGACCAAACACATCAATATCAGGTATCATTTAATTAGAGACAACTATGAAAAGGGATTAATTAAATTAGTGAAAGTTCACACAGATGAACAATATGCTCATTTGTTTACAAAAGCTTTTGATGAACAAAGATTTAAATATCTAATAACAGCTATTGGGATGATCAACTTTGAGTAGGTTTTTTCTTAAAACTAATTCGTATTATTACTTAAAATATGTGTGTCCTAAGTGTCTAGTTCATCACTTTTATAAGCTCTTGTTTTCTTTGGATGAAAATCTTTTTGAAGACTTTCCTTATATTCTTGAAAATTTTCTAAACCTTCGGAAGATATGTTTTTATCTTCGGAAGAAAATCATGCATTCACAACAAATAACTTTCTAAGAAATTTTACCTTCAGAACAAATGTCTGAAATATCTTCCGAAGCTTAAAAGGTTGTCTCAATCTGGTACTGCAGGCCAGTCTTCTCAGTTAAAAGTTGTAAAAAGAAAGAAAAGGATGGCTTCTAAACCAAAGCCAAGAAGAAGAAGACTGCATCCTTTTCTGAACCTCAGGATGAGTCAGAACATCCTGAGATGTGCAGCCAGAGGATGCTCCCTCATCTCCCATTCCAATAGCTCCTCTAGCAGTAGAAAGACCCATCCTATCCTGGACATACACTACAAATCCAGAAAGATGGCATGTCATCAGAGATCATGGCAATGAGAATGTCTAGACATGGCAAGACATGTTTTATTTGCCCCTACATGATCTCTTTGATATGAAAATATACTTTGATAGTCTGAAGGATCTTGATCATCTCAGGAAGAAAGGACTGGTTATCATCCTGATGAGGACTGTTGATATCTGAAGTCTTCAAATGTTTTGGTAGCATCAGCCTAGGGGGAGTTTGTAGAGAATATGTATTGAGGCTGAAGCAACCAAAGTCATTGTGCATGCATACTGCACAAGTATTGAAGAAGAATGCTTTGGAAGTTTCACACATGCAACTGAAATACTCTAAGTGTGAAATCTTCCGAAGCCAAGACCAATATCTTCCGAAGCCAAAGATAAACTCTTCCGAAGCTTCAGAGACAAAGTCTTCCGAATCTCAACTCTCGAAGATAGATTTCTTTCGAAGACTTTTAGTATCATGCTTTATCTGATGTACTTTTCCATAAGGCTGGACCACTTTCCGCTACAACTTTGTAAAGTCACCAACTTACATGACTTGGTGAAAAGGTCCATGCTTTTGGTAATTGTACATTGAGGTTTTGAGTCTGTAACTTTCTACTTCATGTACTTTATTCTTTTTGTAATAGATAAGGATGTTAGCTATGGCATGTCATAGTTACTAGTCAAAAGGCTATGTGCCTTTTGACTCTACATATGATTTTGTTTGTGTCTAGTCAATTTTATCTAGCTGGCTTTCATAGTATAGCCGGTTGTAGGATGTAGTATAAGTATCTCATGTTCTTGTAACTTTCTTTTATGCTTTGTAACACTTGTAATAGAACTTGAGAAAGCAATATACTACATCCTTGAAAACCATACACTTGTGTATTCTGTTCTCTTGTTCTGTCTCTTACTAATTACTTGTGTTCTTCGTGTCTTATTATGGTTAATCCAGTTTACTGTTTGATTAAGTTAAGTTGCTCTCCTCTCTGTGTTGTTGTGTTGTAAATGACCCCTTTCACCGGTCCTCCAGTCCTTTATTCCTAGCAAATGAAACACGTCCCCCTTTAATTTGTTTGATGTTGAAAAGGCGGGACGAATTCCTTGCCATGTGCCTGGACGCCCCACTATCAATAATCTAGGTATTAGTGATAGCGCTGTAGTGGACACTCTACACATTGAAAGAAACTTATTACTTTAGATTTGGGACCCAAGCCTTAATTGGCTTTGGTAACACAGAGGAATCACATATCATGAAGTCAAACCACTCTCCTTTAGAGGGTGAAGGCATATCGTACTATTTATTTTCCTCATTATCCGACTGTTACTTGATTTTTATTTCCATAAACCAGTTTTATGTAGGGCCTGTTTGTGATAAACAGACGACTGACTTTTGGTTTGAACTTTAGGTTCACTAAAACTCTTAGGTGGAGTATTAGATCTCATTGAAAAACTTGGTTTTTCATCAACAAGTTCAATTTTTTTGAGTGTCTGATAATAAGGACAATTAGGAGAGATATGTCATCGTTTTCCACAACTATAGCATGATCTCACTTCTACAGATTGAAGAAAAATTTTATGTGACTACCTTACACAACAGGATCAATGATCAGCAACTTGAGATTTCTTATCTTAAAGAAAAACTATCTGGGAGATCCCTAAAAAGAGCTCAACCAGGAACACAAGAACCTGTGGATGTGATTGATGTAACTCCTAGCTCACCTATGCAAGTGGGTGATGCTACCAAAAAGGAGGAGAAAGTCATTACAATCATAGAACCTCGGAGTTCTTCAAAGAGTATGGACATTGAGGACACACCATCCTCACTTGCAACTGTTCATTCTCAGCAACCTCCTCAAGTTCAATTGATATGGACTCAATATACTCCTTAATACAAAGTCTGTTTGAGGAAGGGATACCAAGGGCCATGTCATCTCCACCATCTTCTAATCACATCATTGGGTGGACGTATGACAGCAACAGGAGGGCCCTAATCATCATAATAGATCAATGGAAGCACGAGATCTTCAATTTTTATACCTTGAAGTATTATGTAAGTCTGGATTTAATCAACAAGCCACTTGTTAATCCAAGCCAATCAAGACAAGCTGACAAGTTGGCTCAAAGAATCTAAGACCGGATCACTACAGAGTTCAGCCTTAGAAGAAGACTATGGGAATCAATCAATGTCATCAGTCATTTGGATGTTGAGGCAGACACTAAGATTAGCTTCATAGGGGAAACCTTGACTGAAGGCCTAGTGACAGAACCTGAGAGCCCTGTCTTATCACCAATAACTGCTACAGAGATAAATGCCCTTTTTGAGACACCTGCTGGTGAAAGTGATTCTCAACCTCTCTCTTGCCAGAGCTTAGAAGTTGCATCAAGCAATATAGGCCAAAGCTCTCTCCACCCTAAGTCACAAAGGTCTGTGAGTGACAAAGGGAAAAGAAAGATGTCATCTGAGGAGATTGAGGAGGAGAAGAGAAAGAGAGAGAGAGGAAAAGGAAGCTAAGGGGAGAAAGTTCCTTCGCTTAGTCTTCAAGACTCATGGAGTTTGCTATCAGGGCTGCCCCCAGACCAGATACTCAGAATCATAAGTTAAGGGCAGTCGGGATAAACTATCTGCAAATAAGGAACAATGATATAGATAATGTCAACTCTCTCCCCTTGGAAGAGTTAAATGAACTGGTTGACCTGGAAAGGTCAAGAGAGAAGAAGGAGGTAGAAGATACAGAGCTTCTAATACAAATCAAAGAAGGCAGAAGAAAGAAAAGATTGTACAAGCATATGCCTACCCTCTCCCTAGTTCAAGAAAGTCCTTCACAAGAGGATGTGGTTCAACAAGAACCTCAGGTAGATAAAGAAGAAGATAGGATCAAGATGATCAACTCCCTGAGTGCCACAGGCCTCTATCAGGCAGGAGCACTTCTTCTCTTGTCCTATGACTATGTTGAGTTTAAGTATTAAAACAACTTGAACTTGAGATAGTCAAGGAAAGAAAGACAACAAAAAGGAAGCTAAGGGAAAAAGCTGCTAAATCAAGAGCCATCATCCAAAAGAGCATGAAGAAGTCTACAGACATACAGAGGATGATGAGTTTCTTGAAGCTGTATGGATTCTCCAGAAGGAGACTTGGCCCCATGTCTGTATCCACTATGGATGAGCATATCAGGGTGATCAAGCAAAAGATCAAAAGTGGAGAGCTGGTTGACTTACACTCCTCTCTAAGTCAAGCCCTACCTGAAGTGGAGGTTAAGGTTAAACAACCAGAGACAACACAATTTGGACCTCGTGTTGAATTTCAGCAAGCTTTGTCTTCTGATCTACAGCAGGGTTAATCTCACTCTCAATCTGAACCTGTGAGAGTAGAAGACCCTACTGAGAAAGACAATGAAGATCAATCTGGTACTGCAGGCCAGTCTTCTCATCTAAAAGTTGTAAAGAGAAAGAAAAGGATGGCTTCTAAACCAAAGCCAAAGAAGAAGAAGACTGCATCCTTTTTTGAACCTTAGGATGAGTTAGAACATCTTGAGGATGTGCAGCCAGAGGATGCTCCCCCATCACCCATTCCAATAGCTCCTCTAGCGGTAAAAAGACCAATCTTATCCTAGACATACACTACAAATCCAGAAAGGTGGCATGTCATCAGAGATCATGGAATTGAGAATGTCTACACTTGGCAAGACATGTTTTAGTTGCCTCTGCATGATCTCTTTGATATGAGAAGATACTTTGATAGTCTGAAGGATCCTGATCATCTCATAAAGAAAGGACTGGTTGTCATCCTGATGAGGACTATTGATATCTCAAGTCTTCAAATGTTTTGGTAGCATTAGCCTAGGGGGAGTTAGTAGAGAATATGTATTGAGGTTGAAGCAACCAAAGTCATTCTGCGTGCACAAGTGCTGAAGAAGAATGATTCGGAAGTTTCACACATGCAACTGAAATACTTTAAGTGTGAAATCTTCCGAAGCCAAGACCAATATCTTCCGAAGCCAAAGATGAACTCTTCCGAAGCTTCAGAGACAAAGTCTTCTGAAGCTCAACTCTTGAAGACGGATTTCTTTCAAAGACTTCTAGTAACATGCTAACCCATTCCTCTATAACTTTGTAAAGTCACCAACTTACATGAGTTGGTGAGAAAGTCCATGCTTTTGGTAACTGTACATTGAGGTTTTGAGTCTGTAACTTTCTACTTCATGTACTTTATCCTTTTTGTAATATATAAGGATGTGAGCTATGGCATGTCATAGTCACTAGTCAAATGGCAATCTGCCTTTTGACTCTACATATGATTTTGTTTGTGTCTAGTCAATTGTATCCAGCTAGCTTTCATAGTATAGCCAGTTGTAGGATGTAGTGTAAGTATCTAATGTTCTTGTAACTGTCCTTTATGCTTTGTAACACTTGTAATAGAACTTGAGAAAGCAATACACTACATCCTTGAAAACCATACACTTGTGTATTCTATTTTCTTGTTCTGTCTCTTACTAATTACTTGTGTTCTTAATGTCTTATTATGGTTAATCCATTTTACTATTTGATTAAGTTAAGTTGCTCTCCTCTTTGTGTTATTGTGTTGTAAGTGACCCCATTCACCGGTCATGCAGTCCTTTATTCCTAGCAAATGAAACATGCCCTCCTTTAATTTGTTTGATGTTGAAAAGGCGGGACGAATTCCCTGCCATGTGCCTCGACGCCCCACTATCAATAACTCAGGTATTAGTGATAACGCTATAGCGGACACTCTGCACATTGAAAGAAACTTATTACTTCAAATTTGGGACCCAAGCCTTAACTGGCTTGGGTAACACAGAGGAATCACGCATCATGAACTTAAACCAGTATCCTTTAGAGGATTAGGGAATATCATTCTTCTTATTTTCCTCACTATAAAACTGTTTACTTTATTTTTATTTCATAAACAAGTTTTATGTAGGGTCTGTTTGTGATAAACAGATGACTGACTTGTGGTTTGAACATTAGGTTCACTAAAACTCTTAGGTGGAGTATTAGATCTCATTGAAAAACTTGGGTTTTCATCAAAAAGTGCAATTTTTGTTTTGGGTGTCTGATAATAAGGACAATTAGGAGAGTCATGTCCTCTTTTTCCACAACTGTAGCATGGTCTCACTTCTACAGATTGAAAAAAACTTTTGTGGTGTTGAGTTTGTTACCGGGGTGAGTTATGTCTGATTGGGTTTCGTCACTTCTCTTTTAGATGTTTCAACTTCTTTAACAAAATTAATTGTTTTGATATTTTTAACATCTTTAACTTTTAGTTTACTTGGAGTTTGATGATTAACACGTTTTTGGTTAACAGGTTTGGTCATTTTGGGTTTTGAAATAGACGTTTGTGAACCTAACCCTAAATCAACCCTTTTAATTTTATCATCCAAATTCTCAACAGGCATTTTTTTCTTTTGATTTCAAAGAAGACTCCTTCTATTTAGTGATATTCTTCACAGATTTACCCATAGAGTCGGGATCACAACTAGAGGAGTGGACACCACATGATCCTTTATTGGGTTGTTATTGATTGTTCTACATTTTGTATTCCAAAGGAAAGCATGTGGTGGCGGAACTAGTTTATGCCCCAAACCTTCCCCATTATTTTGTTCTTTTACTAAGTTTTGAACTATGTGAGAAGAACTAGCCAAACTATGCAGTTTTTGTTTTAAAGACTCAACTTCGACTTCTAAAACTGATTTTTCCTTTTTCATTTCTTCCAAAGAATTTAAATAAAACTTTATGTCATTTGCTTGATTTAAGGCAACAACCTTGGTATCCCTTAATTGTTTTCCCAAAAGCTCTATTTTTTCTTTGAAATTGCACTCATTTTGAAAGAATTTAAATACGATTAGCTTAAGTGCGGAGTTGTACATCATTTCCTAAATTATCATTGTGTTCTATAACCTAGTAAATTTTAGATCAATGCTTTCCTTAAAATTTTCACATTCAGTAGAAGCATGTTTTTCAATTAATTGGTCTTTAGAACTTACCTGTGATGAATCGGATGAATCAGCCATCAAAGTAGAGTTAGACCCTTCGGCGGTTGGAGATTCTGAAATAGTGGCTCTAAGTTCTTCCTCAACCAGGTGATTTACCACATTCACAGTTTCTTCAGTATCTGACATTGCTTGCTCAGCAATGATTTCACCTTTACTAGCAGATCCATCATCCAATGCATCAACAAAGGCAATATTTGATTCCCCAGGAGAAACAAATTGGAAGGTCCAGTCTTGTCCTTCATCACCTTGAGCACTCAGAGCCTTTATCTATTACTTGACGAATCAGTTCTAATCAAGTCTTTGTCTTGATGGTTGAATGTAGGAAATGGGTTTCCATTACCAGTTTTATTGGGCGTTACACATTCACGTTTAAAGTGTCCTTTTTCACCACAATTAAAACAGGTGACTTTGGTTTTGTCAAACCCAAAGGTTGTATCTTTTGTCGCTACTAGATTTTGCCCTGTCTTCTTCAAAAACTTCTTGGCTCTTCTGACTGCACTCACTAGTGCCCACATGATGCTCATTCTTTCTAGCTCATTCTCATCAACTTGCTCATAATCTTCATCTGCAACATAACAATTTTCAATCTTACAGGCAACTAACCCGTCATAAGATTGTACAACGGCTGCTAGAAGATCTATGTGCTCCTTAGCAACTTCCACTATGACATTATCGAGATTCTCGGTCTTCAGCTTTGTAGTATTAGCCTCAGGAACTATGTATTGGGTTCCAAATGACCCTGATGTTTTGGTTCTTGAAGCAGTGGTTTGGGAAGGAGCAGAAGAACTAGACACGAATGTTGTTTGTAACTGTGCTCTTGAAACAACTGGAGTTGGACTGAGTTGTAAATTGAAGGATTATGAATGTAGGATCCTTTCTTCGACTTGTCCTTCATTCGCATTTCTTCCATCCTTAACTTCAAGATGAAATCATATACGTCTAATCTTGCAAGAATGTCAATCTGTCTCAGATTAGACACAAATGAATCCCATTTATCTGGCAAACCATCAGCAAAACTTGTGACATTATCTTACTTGGATGTGGTTACACCATGAGTGTGCAGCTCACTCATCAGATGATAGAATCTGCCAATAATATCATCCAAGCTCTCATTCCCTATCGAAGAGAAATTATCAAATACCTTCTTGAGAGCTTTAGCCTTCAGTGCCTCCAAGGTTGCATTTCCATCATATCTTTTCTCCAGGGCCTCCCATAGCTTTTTAGCCTGCTTGTTCTCAAAGAACTGATGAAAAATGTCCTTAGGTATTGACTAAGTCAACAAGGCATATACTTTCTTCTTAGCGTTGAACAGAATCTTCTGAGCTTCACTCATTCCTCCCAAGGTTAACTTGACTCCATTAGCACTGACTGGTACCGTGTAACCAGTCTCAATGGATGTCCAAAGAATCGGATCAACTCCATTTAAATAAATCTCAAACTATTGTTTCCACTGTGGGAATTCATCTAACATTAACGGCTTTGGCGGTTTGTTATGGTTTCCTATCTCATTCTCTACAAGTAGAAGGTTCTGGTTGTGTGAGTTCTTTCCAACACTAAACACATGAAATTGATCTTCCATTGCTTTGAACTTGGTACTTTGAGAACAGGACATATTCGCTCGTGCGAATGGGGTATGAGTATGGATAACTCATGCGAATGAAAGGTGCGAATGAATTTAATCGTGCGATTGGATTCAGTCGTGTGTATGAACAAGACGATTGGAATCAAACGACTGGAGTTGTTCAGTCGTGCGAATGAGGATACAACTGAGTTCAATCATGCGAATGGAGTATACAAATGAGTTCAATCATACGGATGAGCTAATCATGTGACTGAAGGCTGATGTTTTTGTAAAATCAAAGATTTTTGACCCTTTAACACAAAATACGGTTTTTCTAGGAACCCTAATCTGTCGTATAATGAAAAATTAAAACTTTAATGCCTGAAAACATCAAAAATACCTTTTGAAGCAAAGTGGTGACTCTTTTGATTGAAACATAGGCTTTTGACACGAAAACTAATCCAATCAAATGCAAAATCACAAGCCAAGGCTCTGATACAACTTGTTAGGAGGACCGTGTACGTACGGAGTACTAACGGATTCTGCATTTTACCATATCAAATAGTGCGGAATCCTATTTTATTGGCGATCCAATCAGTGAGAACGACAACCCGATCGAGATAAGAACGAATTAAACGTTAAGAACGAGTAGGAATCAATCAAGATCGAACTATGAACTTGGACAGGCTCTTAGAGACACTCTGGACGGCTAGGGTTTATGTATATTCGAAGTATCTCTCCAAGTGTTATGTTTTTCCACGAATTAAGTGGTATTTATAGGTATGCAGTTTCCATTCATACGACTAAACCATTAGCATGGTTCAGTTGTGCTACTGACTCATGCGACTGTTTCATACGCATGACTGAAGGTTCAATTGTGCGATTGAGTCAATCTTATGTCTCAATCATACGACTATTCCAGACTCCTGGTTCAGTCGTGCGACTGGTCCATAAGCATGATATATTCATGTGTATGGTCTATTATCATGAATAATCACCTAACTAGATTGAACACATTACTTAATCATTATTAACTAAGAACTATGTAGAACAACCTCAAACCTATATCAAAAGTTCATACATATGACTTCAAAGATAAATAAACATCAAAGCATATATCATAATTCATTACATAATCACATTGCACATATATAAGACATGAAAGACTTTTACATTTAAGCATATAAACTAGGAACATCATGTATCTACATTTATGATCATGATTCTTACATTACTTTCCGTACTGGTACAATGTGTGATTTGGGTCTCTATATTGAAGTAGGGTTCTTCATGTACGAATAATTATTCATCAAGCAGTTGTTATTCATTTGAAAATTTCGGTAACTATGAATGATTGTCAATTTCTGATATGAATTCTACTGTTTTTGTATGTGTAACACTAGCCGTAAAGAATGGTAATCGAGTACATGATTTGTTTTTGTCTCTCTCAATACAATTGAAGTAGATTTGTAGTGTATACGTATGTGTAAATATGGAGAATTGTATCTAATCACTTGTTTGTATTATTGTGTCAATATACTTGTTTGTGAGTACTACAATCTAGAGATTAGTTATGTCTGTACATATTAGTATTGAAATTTGGAAGCAATTGAAGATCATGTATAGGTTGGACTCACCTTAGATTAAGATCTATGAAATCCCAATCTGGAGTTAGAGCTTTGCCCTCTGAAATTCTTCCTTCCGGTGCGCTCCATGAATCTTCGGGCTCTGAGAGTCAACATCGCCACTTGCCACTGAATGTCATTCTCTTTAAGATCATCGTGATCCACCTGATACATATCCTCCATAGTTATCCCTTTACCTTTCAACAACCCAACCACCAACGCTTCATAACTCTGTACAAACATACCAAAGAGAGCCATTGTTCTGGATGGAACTAACGATTCAACATTTGCTTTCAATTTGGCTTGATCCCTCCCCGCACTACCACTACTACCAGAATAATCACCAGTATTCACTCCACCTTGAAAAGATGCCTGGATTGGAGAGATTGCAGTGGAAGACAATATTGTAGCATTCTGAGTGAAACCAGATGTAGGCATCATGGTTTGATTGAATTCCCTTCTCTTCTTGTCTAAATCGAAAGACTTAAGCTTATTAATGATGACCATAAGCTTATAATTAGTGAAACCTTATTCCTGCTTTAATATTCTCACCTGTAGACTCCACTGAGGTGGAAAAGTGTCTAAGAACCTGTTAACTTGATCAGTGTTGGAAAGTTTTTTGTTTTTTTCTTCAACGTACTCGAAACAGTTAGAAAATGATTTGTAAGATCTATGAGACTCTCGTTCTTGTATCCCACAAAAGAATTAAACTCCTTTTCAGCTTGAATACCCTTGTCTTTTACCAGCTCATCATTACCATCATAGAACTCACAGAGAGCATCAAACAAAGATTTAGCATTCTTATGTTCAGCAAATCGATTATATATGTCTAGTCCAAGATATAGGATTAATGCTCCAAAGCTTTCTAGTCTCTATCAATCAACTTTAGATCCTTTTTATTGAACGTGGTTGGGTCCATGTTTGAGACACGACATCCCAACAGTGACAGTTGGTATATACGGACCAGAAATAACAGATTCCTATTGATTGTGGTCAGTGTAGAAGAAAAAGGCTTTGAGACATCTTTTCCAATCTTTAAAGTTGTCTCCATTTATGAGTCTCGAAGGTCTGTTGGGAGTTACGCTTTCTAAATCGGGGAGGGTGAGAGTAGTCATCTTTCACTTTCTAGTTACGCAGAAGAAATAACAATTCGAAGAAAATAGCTTTCGCAGAGTCAATTTCGCAGGGAAAAGCTAGATTCGTAATGAAGGATAGTTTCATAGATCTGACAGTTGTTTCGCTGGAAATTTAGGGAATAGTTTCACCAGCCAAAAGCTTGAGACTACTTAGTTTCGCCGACAATTTCGCACGAAACAAGCTTGAACTTTCGTTCAGTGATAATTTTGACAGCAAGTTCACTGTTGAACTTTCGTTCAAGGTCACTACTTTCGCTAAGATGCTAAAAACAATTACAAAGTGTAAAACACTCATAGTTTCACCGGATGATGATGATAATTTCGTTGGATGAGGAGTAAATTCGCTAGATGAATCTGAAAAGCTTTTTCAACGCGAAATCAATCTGAAATTGCCTAAAGCAAAATGGATTTGAATTCTGATGATTAACAGATCTTCCCCAACAAATAAAAAGCAAAATTTAATCAAATCCCATATCAAATACACTTAAATTTGATCCCGAATTGACGAAATCTTGATATTGAACAAAAACAACCAAAAACCTCAAACAATCGAGAGCACTAAGGCTCTGATACCATTTTTTTGGTCCATTTGATTGAAATTTAGTACAAATGATATGTTGAATCGTTTAACATCAGAAGCAATAACAAAACACAAAGATGAAGATGAATAAGAACAACCAGAATGTAGTCAAATATAAGTAATAAGAATCTAATACAAACAAAGGTAACAAAGCTCAATATATTTTAGTAAATAACCAGCTTACAATAGCCTCTTACAACAATAATATTCTATTAGGGTTTTGCAAAGATGCCCAACAATGAGCAAGACCAAAACTATTTATAGAAGTCATAGTTTCGCTGTCAGCGAAACTATGCTGCCGAAACTATAGTTTCACCCGACATAGACTAATTGTTTCATCGGGTGAACTAATCAGCTGACTATGAGCGACACTGTTAACGAAACTATCAAAAAATGTAGTTTCGCTCATATGTATATATATATGTATGTATATATATATATATAAATATTTATGTATATATTATATATATATATATATGTGTGTGTGTGTGTATATATACACACACATATATATATACACAAATATATATACATAAATATTTATGTATATATATATGTGTGTATATATATATATGTAGATACATGTTTACCTAGTTTATGTGCTTAAATGTAAAAGTCTTTCATATCTTACATGTGTGTAATTTGACGAAGTACTGAAATATGATATATGATTTGATGTTTATTTATCTTTAATTCGTATGTATGACTTCTTATATAGGTTTGAGGTTGTTGTACACAATTTTAAGTCAATAATGATTGAGTAATGTGTTCAACGTAGTCGAATGAGTATTCATGCTAAGGGCCCATACTTATGGACCATACGCATGAATACATCATGCTTATGGACCAGTCGCACGACTGAACCAAGAGACTGGATCAGTCGTATGATTGAGACATAAGACAGACTCAGTCGCACGACTGAACCAAGAGACTGGATCAGTCGTATGATTGAGACATAAGACAGACTCAGTCGCACGACTGAACCTTCAGTCGTACGTATGACTCGATCGCATGATTCAGTCGCACGACTGAAGCATGCTAATGGTTCAGTCGTATGAATGGAAACCTCTAGCCTATACATACCACTTAATTCATGGAAAACATAAGAATTGGAAACACGTTGAGATATATTATGAATACACATAAACCCTAGCCGTCCAGAGCGTCCCAAACAGCCATTCCAAGTTCATAGTTCGATCCTGAGCGATTCCTACTCATTCTTAACTTTTAGTTCAATCTTATATAGATTGGGTTATCGTTCTCACTGATTGGATCGCCAATCAAATAGGATTCCGCACTATTTGATCCGATTTGAATGCATAATCAGTTAGTACTCCATACGTACACGGTTGCTAACAAGTGGTATAAGAGCTTTGGATCTTGATTTTGTGTTTAATTTAATTAGGTTTGGTGTCAAAAACCTACGTTTTAATCAAAAGAGTCACCACGTTTCTTCAAAAGGTGTTTTCGATGTTTTCTAGCATTAAAGTTTCAGTTTTTCATAATACGGCATATTAGTGTTCCTAGAAAAATCGTATATTGTGTGAAAGTGTCAAAATCTTTGATTTTGTAAAAACAGCAGCCTTCAGTCGCATGACTAGCTCATTCGTATGATCAAACTCATTTGTATCGTCCATTCGCACGACTGAACTCAATCGCATTCCTCATTCGCATGACTGAACAACTCCAGTCATTTGATTTCAATCGTCCTATTCATACGCACGAAGGAATCCAATCGCACGATTTAAATCATTCGCACTCTTCATTCGCACGAGTGATCCATACTCATAGTTCATTTGCATGATTTTTCACTATATGGAGGATATGTATTAGGTGGATGCTGATGATCTTGAAGAGAGTGACATTCAGTGGCAAGTGGTGATGTTGACTCTCAGAGCCCGAAGATTTATGGAGCGCACCGGAAGGAGGAATTTCAAAGGACAAAGCTCTAACTCCAGATTGGAATTTGATAAATCTTAATCTATGGTGAGTCCAACCTATATATGATCTTCAATTGCTTCCAATTTCACACTAATATGTATAGACACAACTAATATCTTGATTGTGGTACTCGCAAACAAGTATATTGACACAATAATACAAACAAGTGATTAGATACAATTCGTCATATTTACACATACGTATACACTACAAATCTACTTCAATTGTATTGAAAGATACAAAAAAAATCATGTACTCGATTACCATTTCTTTATGGCTAGTGTTACCCAAACAAAAACAGTAGAATTCATATCATAAATTGACCATCATTCATAGTTACCTAAATTTTCACATGAATAACAACTGCTAGATGAACAATCATTCGTACATGAAGAACCCTACTTCAATATACAGACCCAAATCACACATTGTACCAATACGGAGAGTAATGTAAGAATGATGATCATAAATGTAGATACATGATGTTCCTAGTTTATATGCTTATGTGTAAAAGACTTTCATGTCTTACATATGTGTAATGTGATGAATTAATGAATTACGATACATGCTTTGATGTTTATTTATCTTTTATTCATATGTATGAATTTCTTATATAGGTTTGAGGTTGTTGTACATAGTTCTTAGTCAATAATGATAAGTAATATGTTCAATCTAGTCAGGTGATTAAGATTGAGATATAAAATTGACTCAATCGCACAACTGAACCTTTAGTCATGCCTATGAATCAGTCGCATGAGTCAGTCACACGACGGAACCATGCTAATGGTTCAGGCGTATGAATGGAAACTGCATACCTATAAATACCGCTTAATTCGTGGAAAAACATAACACTTTGAGAGATACTTCAAATATACATAAACCCTAGCCATCCAGAGCATCTCTAAGAGCCTGTCCAAGTTCATAGTTTGATCTTGATCGATTCCTACTCATTCTTAACGTTTAATTCATTCTTATATCGATCGGGTTATCGTTCTCACTTATCGGATCGCCAGTCAAATAGGATTCCGCACTATTGATCTGGTAAAACGCAGAATCCGTTAGTACTCCGTACATACACAGTCCTTCTAGCAACTGGTATCAGAGTCTTGGCTCGTGATTTTGCGTTTGATTCGATTAGTTTTGGGGTCAAAAACCTACATTTCAATCAAAAGAGTCACCACTTTGCTTCAAAAGGTATTTTCGACGTTTTTAGGCATTAAAGTTTCAATTTTTCATTATACGGCAGATTAGGATTCCTAGAAAAATCGTATTTTGTGTCAAGGTGTCAAAAATCTTCGATTCTACAAAAACAACATCTTCAGTCACATGATTAGCTCATTCGTATGATTGAACTCATTCGTATACTCCATTCGCACAACTGAACTCAGTCGTATCCTCATTCGCACGACTGAACAACTCCAGTCATTTGATTCCAATCGTCTTGTTCATACACACGACTGAATCCAATCGCATGATTGAATTCATTCGCACACTTCATTCGCACGAGTGTTCCATACTCATAGCCCATTCGCACGAGTGAAACTTTCATTTTCTCAAAGTACCAAATTTTAAGCAATTGAATATCAATTTGTTATGTTTAGTGCCGGAAAGGACTCACGCATCCAGAACCTTCTACTTCTGGAGAATGAGAAAGGAAACCATAAAAACTGCTATAGTTCTTAACATTAGATGAATACGCACAATGGAAACAACAGTTTGAGATCTATTTAAATGGAGTTGATCTAAATCTTTGGACATCCTTTGAGACTGGTTACCCAGTACCACTCAGTGCTAATGGAGTCATGTTAACCTTGGGATGAATGAGTGAAGCTCAGAAGATTCCCTTCAATGCTGAGAAGAAAGTATAAGCCTTGTTGACTCAGTCAATACCTAAGGACATTTTTCATCAGTTCTCTGAGCACAAGCAGGCTAAAAAGCTATAGGAGGCCCTGGAGAATAGATATGATGGAAGGACAATGTTGAAGGCAGTGAAGGCTAAACTCTCAAGAAGGAATTTGATAATTTCTCTTCGATAAGGAATGAGAGCTTGGATGATATTATTGATGGATTCTATCATCTGATGAGTGAGCTGCACACTCATGGCGTAAGCATATCCATGAAAGATAAAGTCTCAAGTTTTGCTGATGGTTTGCCAGATAAAGTGGATTCATTTGTGTCTAATCTGAGACAGAGTGACATTCTTGGAACATTAGACATAAATTATTTCATCTTGAAGTTAAGGGAGGAAGAAGTGCGAATGAAGTACAAGTCGAAGAAAGGATCCTACGTTCAGAATCCTTCACTTTACAACTTAGTTCTGACTCCAACTTTTTCAGTAGCACCATTACAAACAACATTTGTGTCTAGTTCTTCTGCTCCTTCCCAAACCACTGCTTCAGGAACCGAAACGTTAGGGTCGTCTAGAACCCAATACATAGTTCCTGAGGCCAATACTACAAAGTTAAAGATCGACAATCTTGATAATGTCACAGTGGAAGTTGCTAAGGAGCACATGGATCTTCCATAATGATTGAGTAATGTGTTCAACCTAGTTAATAATGATACATGTGTACCTAGTGTATGTGCTTAAATGTAAAAGTCTTTCATATCTTACATATGTGTAATTTGACGAAGTAATAAAATATGATATATGATTTGATGTTTATTTATCTTTAATTCATATGTATAACTTCTTATATAGGTTTGAGGTTGTTGTACACAATTCTTAGTCAATAATGATTGAGTAATGTGTTCAACCTAGTTAATAATGAAATATGATATATGATTTGATGTTTATTTATCTTTCATTAGTTTTCTGAGACCAAGCAGGCCAAAAAACTATAGGAGGCATTAGAGAAGAGATGTGAAGGCTAAGGCTCTCAAGAAGGAGTTTGATAATTTCTCTTCGATAGGGAATGAGAGCTTAGATGATATTATTGAAAGATTCTATCATCTAATGAGTGAGTTGCACACTCATGGTGTAACCACATCAATGTAAGATAAAGTTTCAAGTTTTGCTGATGGGTTGCCTAAGAAATGGGACTCATTTGTGTCTAATCTGAGACAGAATGACATTCTTACAATGTTAGACATAAATGATTTCATCTTGAACTTAAGGGAAGAGGAACTACATATGAAGTACAAGTCAAAGAAAGGATCCTATGTTCAGAATCCTTCATTCTACAACTCAGTTCCCTGTCCAGCTGTTTCAGGAGCACCATTACAAACAGCATTCGTTTCTAGTTCATCTGCTCTTTCCCAAACTGTAGATACATCATGTTCCTAGTTTATGAGCTTTAATGTAAAAGTATGTCATGTCTTACACATGTGTAATGAATTGATTCAATGATATATGACATGTAGTTGATGCTTATTAATGTTTATTTATTTCGTATTGTCATTGTCTTGGGTATAATTCATATGTATGAACTTATTATATAGGTTTGGAGTTATTGTACATAGTTCTTAGTCAATAATGATTGAGATATGTGTTCAATCTAGTCGGATGAGCATTCATGCTAATGGACCATACTAATGGACCATACATATGAATACATCATGCTTATGGACCACGACTGAACTAGGAGACTGGATCACTCATACAATTGAGACATAAGTTTGACTCAGTCATGCGACTGAACCTTCAGTCGTGCATATGACTCAATCGTATGATTTTGTCGCACAACTGAACCATGCTAATGGTTCAGTTGTACGAATGAAAATCCCTAACCTATAATACCACTTAATTTATGGAAAAACTAAGAATTGAATATTCTTTTGAGAGATCACGTATATTCACGAACCCTAGCCGTCCAGAACGTCCAAGAAAGCCAATCCAGCTTCAAAGTCCATTCTTGATCGATTCCTATTCATTCATAATGTTTAGCTTATTCTTATACGATCAGCTTAACGTTATCACTGATTGGATCGCCAATAAAATAGGATTCCACACTATTAAATTCGGTATAAATGAAGAATCTGTTAGTATTCCATACGTACACGATCCTGACAAGTGGTATCAGAGCTTTGGCTCTTGATTTTGCGTTTGATTCGATTATGTTTGGTGTTAAACTTCACGTTTTCATTCAAAAGAGTCATTTTTTGAGTCAAAAAGTGTTTTTGATGTTTTCTGGAATTAAAGTTTCAATTTTTCACTATACAGAAGATTAGGGTTCTTGGGAAATTCGAATTTTGTGTCAAAGTATCAAAATCTTCGATTTTGCCAAAATAGCAGCCTTTAGTCGCACGACTAGCTTAATCGTATGACTAACTCATTCGCACACTCCATATGCACAACTGAACTGAGTCACATTTCTCATTCGCACGAATGAACAACTCCAGTCATTTGAGTCCATTCGCTTTGTTCATACGCACGATTGAATTCATTCGCACCCTTCATTCGCACGAGTGAACCATTCTCCTTGCCCATTCATAAGATTAAAATTGTACTGTTCTATAAGTACAAAATCTATTCAAATGGAAGATCAGTTTGTCGCGTTCATTGCTGGGAAGGACTCACGCATCCAGAACCTTCTACTTCTGGAGAATGAGATAGGAAATCACAATAAACCGCTGAAGCTTATAACGTTGGATGATTATCCACAGTGGAAACTGCAGTTCGAGATTTACCTGAATGGAGTTGATCCCAATCTTTGGACATCCATCAAGACTGGTTATACGGTACCAGTTAGTGCAAATGGAGTCATGTTGACGTTGCGGGGAATGAGTGAAGCACAAAAAATACTCTTAAATGCAGAGAAGAAAGTTTATGCCTTGTTGACTCGGTCAATACCGAAAGACATCTTTCATAAGTTTTTTGAGAATAAACACGCCAAAAAGCTATGAGAAGTGTTAGAGAAGATGTATGAATGAAATGCAACGTTAAAGGATCTGAAGGCTAAGGATCTTAAGAAGGAGTTTGACAATTTCTCCTCGATAGGGAATGAGAGCTTAGACGATATTATTGATAGGTTCTAGCATCTTATGAGTGACCTGCACACTCATGGCGTAACCACATTAATGGAAGACAAAGTTTTAACCTTTACTGATGGGTAGCCTGACAAATGGGATTCATTGTGTCCAACCTCAGGAAAAATGACACTCTTCCCATGTTAGACATAAATGACTTCATCTTGAAGTTAAGGGAGGAGGAATTGAGAATGAAGTACAAGTCGAAGAAGGGATCCTATGTACAGAATCTCTCACTCTACAACTTAGTTTCGTCTCCATCGGGTTCAGGAGCACCATTACATACAGCATTCATGTCTAGTTCATCCTTACTTCCCAAGCTACTGCTTCAGGTCCAGAAACGTTAGGGTCATCAGGGACCCAATACATAGCATCTGAAGCAAACACAATGAAGCGGAAAAATGAGAATCTCGGTAATATCATGGTGGAAGTTGCAAAGGAGCACATGGATCTTCTAGTAGCTGTGGTCCAATCCTATGATGGGTTAGTTACCAGGAAGATAGGAAATTATCCCCTTGCTGATGAAGATTATGAGGAAGTTGACAAGAACGAGCTGGAAAGAATGTACATCATGTAGGCTCTAGCGAGTGCATTTCGAAGAGCTGAAAAGTTTGTCCAAACGGGGCAGAACCTAGTAGCCACTAAGGACACGATGTTTGATTTTGACAAAACAAAGGTCACATGCTTCAAATATGGTGAAAAGGGGCATTTTAAACGAGAATGTGTAAAGCCCAAGAAAACAGGTAATGGAAATCCATTTCCGACCTTCAACAATGAAGACAAGGACACAATTAGAACTGCTTCTTCAAGTAAAAAGACTAAGGCATTAACTGTTCAAGGTGATGAAGAGCAAGACTAGTCCTTCCGATTTATGTCTCCGCGTGAATCCAAGATTGCCTTTGTTGAGGCATTGGATGATGGGTCTACTAGTGAAGGTGAAATTGCAGCTGAGCACGTGATGTCGGATACTGAAGAAGTTGTAATGTGGTAAATCATCTCGTTGAAGAAGAACTTGGAGCAACGATTTCATAATCTCAGGCCACGGAAGGATCTAATTCTACTTTGATGGCTGACTCAACTAATTCATCACAGGTAAGTTCTCTAGACTTGTTATTTCAAAAAGATGCTTTTCTTGAATGTGATAAATTAGAGAAAGCATTGATCTGAATTTTCTAGGTTATTAGAACACAATGATAACTTAGTAAATGATTTACAACTTTGCACCAAGCCTAATCGTATATTAAAACAAAATGAGTGTAGTTTTAAAGAAAACATAGAACTTTTGGGGAAAAAACTAAGGAAAACTGAGGTTGTTGCCTTAAATCATCAAACGATATAAAGTTTTATTTAAATTCTTTAGAAGAAACCATAAAGGAGAAAGCAGTTTTGGAATTTGAGGTTAATTCTTTAAAACAAAAACTGCATAGTTGGGCTAGTTCTTCTCACATAGTACAAAACTTAGTGAAAAAACAAAACAATGGGGAAGGTTTGGGTTACAAAGTAGTTCCACCACCACATGAAATCCTTTTAAACAAAAAATGTCGACCTGTCAACAATAACCCGGTAAAGGGTCATGTGGTGTCCACTCCTCTGGTTAGGAATCCTGATTCCACAGTCAAACCTAGATAGCAGATCACTAAACAGAAGGATGCTACTTTAAAATCAAAAGGCAAAATGTCAGTTGTGGATTTGGATGATGAAATCAAAATGGTTAATGTAAGGTCAGGTTCACCAACATCCATTTCAGAACCAAACTAACTAAACCAGTTAACCACAAACGTGTAAATCATCAAATTCTAACAAAAGTGCAAGTTAAAGATGTTCAAAACGTTAAAACAATTAATTTTATTAATAAGGCTGAAACATCTAAAAGATAAGTGATAAAACCCAACGAGAAAAAGCTCACACCTTTACCTAACTCATCCCCAATAAAAGGTTACCTCAATCTGTTGAAGCGAGATCTTGCTACATTTGTGGGAAACGAGGACATATTTCTTCTAATTGTCCTTATTATCATACGCCCAAAAAGAAAATTGAACATTTTGATGCAAAACAAAGTTCTTCTAAAATAAGATCTAACACTCCACTAAAGAATGTTAGTGAACCTAAAGTTCAAACCACAAGTCAGTCGACTATTTATCACAAACAGGCCTTACACAAAATTGGCTTATGGAAAGAAAAATCAAGTATAGCGTCTGATAGTGAGAACGATAAGAAGAAAGGTATGCCCTCATCCTCTAAAGGACATTGTTCATCAAAGAAAAAGATGGCAATTTACTGTTGGTACAGATTTATGTTGATGACATAATCTTCTGTTCCAAAAACAAAGAATTATGTAAAGAGTTTGAATCTGTAATGAAGGTAAAGTTTGAGATGAGTGCC
Source organism: Flaveria trinervia (assembly GCA_025506515.1). NCBI lineage: Eukaryota > Viridiplantae > Streptophyta > Magnoliopsida > Asterales > Asteraceae > Flaveria > Flaveria trinervia. Next base: position 30,419,913 of record CM046450.1, on the reverse strand, counting down.
ATTGGGGAGATGAAGTTCTTCCATGGATTACAAGTGGATCAGACACCAAAAGGAATTTTCCTACATTAGTCCAAATATGTAGGTGATATCCTCAATCGGTTCGACATGGAGAATGCTTTAGCAGCTGGAACTCCACTTGCCACGAACCATGATGTGGCACCCGACGAAAATAGTGATCTGGTTGATGCCACCATGTATAGAGGAATGATCGGATCCCTTAGGTATCTCACAGCCTTTCGTCCTGATATCATGTACGCCACGTGTCTATGTTCTAGATATCAGGCCAAACCAAAAGTAAACCATCGGATCGGAGCAAAACGGATTTTTAGATATCTGAAAGGTACTCTATAGATGCATATGTTCCTAGTTTATGAGCTTAAATGTAATAGTCTTTCTTGTCTTACACATGTGTAATGAATTGGTTAAATGAAATATAATATGTGATTCATGTTTATTCATATTTATTTATTTCATATTATTATTGTGTTAGAGTATAATGTATATGTATGACCATATTATATAGGTTTGAGGGTGTTGTATATGATTCTAGTCAATAATGATTAAGTAATGTGTTCAGCATAGTCGGATGAGTATCCATGCTAATGGCCCATACTTATGGACCATCCGCAAGAATACATCATGCTTATGGACCATCGAGTGACTAAACCACGAGACTAGATCAGTCATACGATTGAGACATAAGATTGACTTAGTCACACAACTAAACCTTCAGTCGTGTGTATGGATCAATCGCATGATTCAGTCTCACGACTGAACCATGGCAATGGTTCAGTCGTACGAATGAAAACCCCTAACCTATAAATACCACTTAATTTGTGGAAAATCATAACAATTGAGAAACAATTCGAGAGATCGCGTATATTCACGAACCCTAGCCATCCAGAACGTCCAAGAAAGCCAGACCAATTTCATAGATTGTTCGTCATCTATTCCTATTCGTTCATAACGTTTAGTTTAATCTTATATTGATCGGGTTAACGTTCTCACTGATTGGATCACTAATCAAATAGGATTCCACACTATTTTATTCGATATAAATGCAGAATCAGTTAGTATTCCGTACGTACATGATCCTGACATACTCTAACACTCGGGTTGTGGAATCCTCATGATGATGACTTTGAGCTTACAACGTATAGTTACTCGGACTATGATGGTTGCAATATTAATTACAAGTCAACATCTGTGGGTTGACGGTTCTTTGGTAGACGGTTAGTCACCTGGTAGTGTAAGAAGCAGACATCAGTTGCTCTGTCAACTTGTGAAGTTGAATATGTTGCTGCTGCAAGTTGCTGTTCACAAATCATCTAGATTCAATAGCAAATGCAAGACTACGGTTTGCAATTTTCTAACACCCACGGTTTGCAATTTTGTAGATGTTATTGCTCTCACCAAAAATCCGGTCCAACACCCTAAAACTAAACACATCGGTAATAAGTATCACTTTATACATGACTATTTTAAAAAGAAATTAATCGATATTGTTAAAATTAATATGGATTTGCAACGTGCCGACCTCTACACAAAAGCATTTGATAAACCAAGGTTTTTATATCTATTAGAGGTTAATAGCGTGAAAAAGAAAATTGATGTCATTCTAGAAGAAGAAAATGCGTAGTCTGACGATTTTTTGTATTTTATTTTCCTTTCTTTTATTTTCCTGTCTATTTTAATATTTTTGAAAGTGGTTATGAGTGGAGGAAAGAGAAAAGGTAATGAAAAATGTATAAAAATATATTATTAGTTAAAAGGAGAGAGAAAAAGTAGTGATTTTTAGTGTAATTATATGGATAAAGATAAAGAATGGGTTGTGAATGCTCTAAGGTGATCAAATGGTTTTAAATTATAAAAGGGTCATGTCTGAGATGATCGGTGTTCATAATGTTATATCAAAAGGTAAACTTAAGTGTGTCAAGGTGTACGAGGTCAAACTCATATGTATGAGCCAATCGGACGATTGGACCATGAGTATGGGGCATTCACACGATTGGACCATGAGTATGGGGCAATCACACGATTGCACCATGAGTATGGGGCAATCACATGATTGGACCATGAGTATGGGGCATTCACATGATTTGACCATGAGTATGGGGCAATTACAGGATTGGACAATGAGTATGAGGCAATCACATGATTGGCCCATGAGTATGGGATCCATGTAATTGGACCATAAGGATGAACCAATTGTACGACTGGATGAAGAAGTATGAGCCAGCCGCATGACTGAACCCCAGTCGCATGACTGGATCATAAGTATGGGCTCAGCCGCACGACTGGAACATGAGTATGGGTCCAGTCGCATGACTGAACATTAAGACAGTATAAAGAGAGGGGTGAGTCGGTCGCATTTCTCACCACCCTTCAAATCGTTCAAAACCTACTCATACGTAGACACCCTGCCCAAAATTTCATCTCACCTTGATTACTTGCTGATTGTGTAACTAACCGATCTGTCATTCATCTACAAGTATTGTGAGACTGAAAGCGATCAAAATGACCGATTTACTCAAACCCTAAGGGCCGAATTGTTAACATCAAGAGCTGGGACCAAATATAAAATAGACCACTTAACTGGACTTAAATGTTGATTTAAAGGACATTAAGTGTTATTTTGAGTCTATGCGAGTCAAATGAGTCTAAACACGACGTCTAACATCAAGATTTGACAAGATTAGAGGTCGGAGTGTCAAACAAAACTAGATGCAAATGGACACTCCGATTGAACTTCAGTCGCATGATTAAGCTAGTCGTTCAATTCAATCGCACGAATGAATCATTCCGTAACTCAGTCGCACGACTGACTCAACCGCATGGCTTAGAACATGACTCAGTTCAGTCGCAAGCTCAATCGCACGACTGAACTCAGCCGTAGGCTCAATCACACGACTGAACTCAGTCATATGGTTCAATCGCACCATTGAACCAAATTCATCATAAACAGCTTAAGTTTCAACTGTCTTCTGTGATGCATAATTTAACGTATATGACTCTTGTGTTGTAGCAACATGGCTGATAGGTGGATTATGACTACTAAGCACAACATCTGTGCTCATCTTGACGCTACATCTCGGAACGCTTCTGAGTTCAGAGGGATTATTGTCTTCCTGCGTAGATCGAGGATCTACAAGGCTATTTCTACCCCATGCACTCCATACAAATCTATTCAGCAGGCATTCTAGGAAGGTGTCAGGGTTGACCGGTTCATTGAGCCACACCATATACGAAGCTCCATATTTGGACAAGAGATCGAGATTACTGTGGATGATCTAAGGCGAGTCTTAGATTTGGGTGAGGACGGAGCCTGCCCGACTAAGCTACATCCCCTAACAGTCCGAGGATGCTTTCAGAGAATCAAGTACGCTAGTGACATCAATGTCGGCGTATTGAACAAGAGCAACATGTGCCCTCAGTTCAAGTATATGGCACATGTGATCCTTAAGTGCGTAGCTTCCAGGCGTGGTGGATTTGATGAGATGTCTGACCAAATCTAGAATGCATACGTTGCACTGGTGCTGAATCACCTATTCAGTTTTTCATGCATGCTCTTCGCTTACTTGAAAGAGAACCTTAAGGCCAAGGGCAAGGAAGGCTTTTGCCTGTACCCATGGTTTTTGCAAATTATTATCGATGAGAAGCTTCGTATGCTGCCAAAGGAGAAAGATGATGCAGTGGTGCTCGAAGTAATGGATGATACGACAGTGGGTCGGATGAAGATCTACCAGGGGAAGCAAGTGAAACCCCCGGTGAGGAGACTATTTGGGCACCTTGCCAGAGAAGACTACGTAGCGCCCGCTCAAAGGAAGTGTGTAGATACATGTGTACCTAGTTTCTAAGCTTAATGTAACATGTCTTTATTGTCTTACACATATGTAATGGATTGGGTACTTAATGATATACAAATGTTTGGTTGTGCTTATAATGTTTATTATTTCATTAATTAGTAGTTTAACGCTTATTGAATTGACTATATAGGTTTGTGGTTGTTTGAACTAATATTAGAAATGTAATGATTAATAAACTTATTCAAACTTAGTAATATGAAGTTCTCATGCGAATGGCCCATACTAATGGACCATACGCATGAACAACTTCATGCGAATGACTCAGTCGCATGACTAAACCAGGAGACTGGATCAGTCGCACGAGTGTAACATGAGATTGACTCAATCGCACGACTGAACACTCAGTCATGCAAATGGATCAACCGCATGGCTCAATCGCACGACTGAACCATGCTAATGGTTCAGTCACTCGAATGAGAAACCCTAACCTATAAATACCACTTAATTCGTGGAAAAATGTAAGAATTAAGAACACTTCGAATACATCCGTACCCTAGCCATCTAGAGACCTCTAAGAACCTGTTCCAAGTTCATAGATCGCACTAGATCAGGGTCAAGGTGGTGAGGCTATCGTGGAACCTACCGATGAAGAAGACGATAATGATGACGAACATGATCAGGGTCAAGGTGGTGAGGCACCTGGTGGAACAAAAAAGGTTGCCTTCCACCAAGACTTCTTGATAGATGAAGATGAGGAGTCAAATGATGATCCACTGGTGAGGACTATTGGGAGCAGGGTTGTGGCCACTAAGAAGAGTATAGAGGTGGTCTGTGGACGCCCATCTGGTTCTGTAGGTGATGATACTGATGTCATCAACCCTACATACATACCTGACCAGTCCATCGGTTTAGGGGGAGCTACTACTTCCAAGGGCTCTAGGAAGAAAAGAATGGCTCACCCTTATGGCAAAAAGGGTAAGAGGCCAATGTTTACTATGATCATATCTTCTGCCATCACCACCAATGTCACACCCACTACTACAGCCACCACTCCAGCCACCACCACTACCACATCTCCTACCACCACTACCACAGCTACTACTACCACCACCACTCCTCCCACTACCACTATCACTCCTCCCACCACCACTACCACAATCACTCCACCACAATCCATTTCCATCCCTCCACCCATCTTCACAACATCCACCACCACAACCACCATTCAACAAGCTAGCCCTTCCACCCAAGCCCAAATGGCCCATGGCTCCTCTCTACCCAATATCGGGTTAGAGGAACAACTTGCTAACCTCAACCATATCGTGCTAAGGTTGATTGCCACTGATGATCGAAGGGCTACTCAGCTAAGCCAGCTGATGGAGGTAAATGTTGCTCAAGCGAAGCAAATCGCACAACTCAGTGAGAAAAATGCGCAGTAGGAGAGAGAACTAGGCCGAGCCCACCATGCACTTACGAGTCAAATCGAGCTGGGGATGGCTTTGGTAAAGAGGATATAGGATCTGGAGAAGAAGAATAAGAAGATTTTGCTCAAGTTTAAGGGATCAAAGAGTGAATTGTTAAATATAAAGGATGGTGCTGATGATGATGATTATGATGATGAGGATGAAGATGAATCTGATGAAGAAGAAGATGTTGATGAAGGAGGACGGAGTTGTAAAAATAAAGAGGATGATGACAATCAAGAAGGTAATGCTGCTGCATCAGCCTCCACTCAAGCGCCTGAGAGGCGCACAAAGAGAAACCAAGATCAAGTAGCCTCATCCTCAGCTCCTCCAGCTGAAGAGATGCCATATCAAGACAAAAGTAATGATTAGATGTCTTTGTAGTTAAAACTTTTGTACTTGAAGTATATATTACATTACTGAAATTAATGATTATCTATGTTTGTTTATGTTTTAAATGTGTTGAACCAAAAGAACCAATGAGCCGGATCAGAAAAACCTCTAAGTCCCACAGATATCACAACAACTGTTGAAGACTTGATCAGCTGTTTTATAAAGTCTGAAGAGCAACAGCTGAAGTAAAAGTACTGAAGACTTCAACAGCTGAAGATCAAAGTCTGAAGATCAACAGTTGAAGAACTAAAGTACTGAAGATCAACAGCTGAAGAACTAAAGTACTGAAGATCAACAACTGAAGACCAAAGTCTGAAGATCAACACCTGAAGTCTAAAGTACTGAAGAACAACTGCTGAAGTACAAAAACTAAAGACATCAGCTGAAGACAATAGCTAAAGACATCAGCTGAAGACAACAGCTGAAGACATCAGCTGATGACAACAGCTGAAGACATCAGCTGATGACAACAGTTGAAGTTCAAGTACAAGTACTGAAGCCTTCAGAGTTTGTTACACCAGCTGAAGAAGCATTTTTCGTTGTTGTGATGGTTTCCTTTCAGTACTTTTCTTTTTATTTCAGTATTTGTAAAACGACTGAAGAGCATGTTCTTCAGTCATTGTAGTTTCAGTAGTTTCTTTTCAGTAGTTGTAGTGATAGTTAACACTTAGTATTTTTGTAAGGAGATGTCAGTTGTTTGACATCTTCAGTAGTTGTGTTAACTATCAGTAGTTTGAATAATTCTTTTAGATGTCACTATCAAGTGACATCAGCAGACGTCACATCTCCTATATAAGAGATGTTGACCTAATTGTATGTGTGACATTCTGTTACCACGAAAGCAAATATTGAATGAAATATATTTTGCAGAATTCTCTTTGTCTATAACCGTTTGTTCTTACTTCGAATATCTTTTGTGTTCTTGTGAATTTGCTAATTCATTGTTTTTTTCTCCATTGCTATACTCTCAAATCAATCAAACGTAGATCACTGATCCTAACAAATGGTATCAGAGCAGGTTAATCATTGATCGATCTAACAGTTGATCATTGAAACTGCTATTTGATGTCTATGTTTGATTGAATTAGCTTATGTGCAAAAACTGGTTATAGATTATTGAATTTCTGCCGCTTTCGTTTATTCATTTTGAGATCTCTCTTGGTTCAATTTGGTTTGTTGTGTTTTGTTCTAAATCTGTTATAGCTTAATTGAATTTGGTTGAATCTGAGATGACTACTCCTTCTAATGACCCTCACAATACCGGTTCTTCAACCAAGCCTCCGATGCTGGTTAGGACTGAGTATAACATATGGCAACGAAGGATGCTTTATCACCTGTCTGTTAACAGTTCAGGTTGTTGGACATCTGTAGTACATGGACCACATAAGCCTATGGTGAACAATCCGGAAACCAATCAAATGGTTCCAAAGAAGAAGGAACAATACTCAGATGAAGATCGGAAACTGTTTGAGATTGATGCTAAAGCCCATGGAATTCTGGCCATGGCACTGCCGAATGAAATCTATTCAGGGCTTATGCATCATGAAACTGCTCATGACCTCTAGAATGCACTGAAGGAACAATTCGGTGGAACTGATGAGGTCTTAGCAAACAACAGAAAAATCCTCGCCCAACAATATGAGACATTCTCTCATAGAAAGGGTGAGACATTGACTCAGCAGTTTGAGCGTTTTTCCTGTTTGATCTCTGAGCTGAAAATGGTGAAACAGGAATACACCAACAGCCAGATGAATAACAGATTCCTCAGATCACTGCCTGAGAGATAGGACACATACACTATTGTCCTACGCTCTAGTGCAAATCTGGATAGCCTATCTCTCACCCAACTTCATGGGAAATTGCTTACATTCGAAAGAGAGATAGAGCAGAAAAGGAAACTGTCATCATCAGGAAAGCTCACTGATGACTTTGTACCAGGGAACACTGCCTTGGTTGGTCATGAGTCAGAATATGCTACATCTGAAAGCAATTATGATGAGCATATTGATTTCTCTTCAACCAATTCTGATCATGCATTTGTTGGTATTGATAGTCATTCTGGCAGTAATAGTGACAATCTATGCTTCATCATGGATGATCTGAAGGGAATTGCTGATGATGATTTAGAAGAGATGGATATTCTAAGCCAAATGGCCTTAGTTAATATCAGATCTCAGAAGTTCTACAAAAGAACTGGCAGGAAATTTCCTGGACTCTGGCAAAACCAAAGTTGGTTTTGACAAGAGTAAGTTGAGGTGTCACAAATGCCAAAGGCTTGGACACTTTGCAAGAGAATGTAGATCAACTGGATCTAACTCTTCTGCACCCTTCGTGACTTTTGCTAGCACTAGTCTACAAAACAGAGGGCAACATCCTGCTGGTTCTGGTCATCAATCACACCCTGTATCTCCTGCATACTTTGTCCCCCAGGGTCCAATGTCATATTCTTTTCCTTGTTATTACTTGCCTCAGTCAAATCCGGTTCAAGCTCCAATTGCACAACAACCAAATGCATTACCTGAACCTCAACCTTCCCAATCTCATCAACAAACTCAACCTCAACAACACAGCTTCTTCACCCCAGGAGTTGTTGACTGGGGCAGTTTACCAGATGATTTGTCTGGTCATGAACAACTGTTCTCTGGTGCTGGTCAACATGGTGGTGACAGTCCTTTTGGAAATCTAGCTCTTATGGCTTTGGAGTCTGCTGATACTTCATCCTCTAATGCATCTACACCACAGGGTTCTTCAACATGCCAAAGTAGCATCTGGTATGTAGACAGTGGGGTATCTACGCATATGACTGGAAACAGCTCTCTTCTTCATGACTACTCTCAAGGAAAGAAAGGGTTTGTTTCTTTTGGCAATGATGCTAGGGGTTAGATCATTGGAAAAGGATTTGTCTCCAATGGAGAAATAAAGTTTGATGATGTTAACCATGCGGAAAATCTCAAGTACAATCTCTTGAGTGTCAGTCAAATGTGTGATAAAGGCCATGTTGCTTTTTTACCAGTCAGAATTGCCGGATTCTGTCATCCAGAGTTCTGAATTTGATTGATAAGGTGTTGGATGATCACACTCTCCTGAGGGCCAACAGGACAGGAAGAGTGTATGCCTTAGATCTTTCCAAGAAAATAAATATCAGAGGCCATCCTTGCCTATTTTCCAAGCCTCTCCTCAGGAATCTAAACTGTGGCACAGAAGGCTGGGTCATGTTAATTTCAAAAACATGAATCAGCTGATCCACAATAGTTTAGTGAGAGGTTTACCAATAAAGGAGTTCCACTGTGATGAAACCTGCACTACTTGTTTAAAAGGAAAACAGCACAAAGCCTCATTCCCTCCTATTGAAGAGCCTAAGTCCACTGCCTGCTTGCAATTACTGCATATGGATCTATTTGGTCCTGTGAGAGTGATGAGCATGGCAAAGAAGAAATACTGTCTGGTAATTGTGGATGATTACTCCATATTTGTATGGACTTTCTTTCTGTATTCAAAGGATGAGGTTGCTCAGAAGATTATCAACTTTGTGTTGTATGTTGAGAAGCAGTATTCCCTTTTAGTCAAGTGTATAAGGAGTGACAATGGAACTAAATTTAGAAACCATACACTTGATGAATTTTATCTTTCAAAGGGAATCAAAAGGCAGTTTAGCATCCCAAGGACTCCAGAACAAAATGGAGTCGTGGAGAGAAAGAACAGGACCCTAATTGAAGCTGCAAGGTCTATGTTGGCTGAATCTGGTTTGCCACTGACCTTTTGGGCTGAAGCTGTTAACACAGCTTGCTATGTGCAGAATAGAGCCTTAGTAAATCAGAGGTTGATGAAGACTCCATATGAAGTTCTACATCACTTGGCTCCTCTAGTTTCATTTTTCAAAGCATTTGGGTGTCCCTGTTTTATTCTCAACACAAAAGATCAACTCCAAAAATTTGATCCTAAAGTGGATGCAGGGTATTTTGTTGGTTATTCATCTACTTGCAAAGCATACAGAGTCTTCAACTGTAGAACAAAGATAGTTGAAGAGACTTTGCATGTGAAGTTTAATGAATCTCCAATGGGCAAAGTTCCACAAAACCCTGTGGAGTTGTTTGATTTGGACATACTGCAATATGTTCCTTCTCAACCTCCAGTTGTTGCAGACCATGTGGATAAATCATCTTCTGTAGCATGTCTTCCACCTGGTGGTATTGATGATGATGATGATAATATCAATACTCACCTATTCAAGTTTAGTGACCAACTGCTTGAGTCTGCTAAACTTGATGTTCCTGTAGCTTCAGCCGTTCCATCCACAACAAATGCTGATGAGATTTATGATTCCTCTACATCTTTTGAGTTACCATCAAATTCTTGGTTTCAAGAGTCTGTATCAACATCTGCTGCTGCTGAAGGTTCTACAAACACTTGCACAGATATCATTGTTTATCAAGAGCGGAAGAATCACCCAATGTCTCAAATCATTGGTGATATCAATGCTGGAGTTTCAACAAGAAGTCAATTGTCTAACTTCTGCTTCTATGCTCTCTTTATCAGTCAGCTAGAGCCAAAGAACTATCATATTGCTTTAAGAGACAATGGATGGGTTGAAGCCATGCAGCTTGAGCTACTTCAGTTCAAGAAACAGCAAGTGTGGAAACTGGCTCCTCTACCCCCAGGTAAGTGTGCAATAGGCACTAAATGGGTGTTTAGGAATAAAACGGATGAAAATGGGCTTATTGTTAAGAACAAGGCTAGACTGGTTGTATAGGGGTTCTCACAAGAAGAAGGTATTGATTATGATGAAACCTTTGCCCCTGTAGCCAGACTAGAGGCAACTAGATTGTTCTTAGCCTATGCTGCATTCCACCATCTCAAAGTTTTTCAAATGGATGTCAAAAGTGCATTTTTATATGGCAAAATAAAAGAAGAAGTTTATGTGTGTCAACCACCAGGTTTTGAGGATAATAAACATCCTGAATGTGTGTATAAACTTGATAAGGCTCTTTATGGGTTGAAACAAGCTCCTAGAGCCTGGTATGAGACACTCTCCACTTTTCTTCTCAAGAATAATTTCACTAAAGGCTCCATAGATAAAACTTTGTTTATTAAGAAGGTGGATCAGCATAAGCTACTTGTTCAAATTTATGTTGATGATATCATTTTTGCATCCTCTGATCCCCAGTTATGTGATGATTTTACCAAATTAATGAAATAGAGGTTTGAAATGAATGCAATGGGAGAATTACAGTTCTTTCTAGGCTTGCAAATCAAACAAAAGGCTGATGGCACCTTTATTCATCAGTCCAAATATACAAAAGATCTTTTGAATAAGTTTGATTTACAAAATAGTAAGCCTTGTTCTACTCCCATGTGCAACACCACACAACTGGATGCGGATCAGAAAGGTAAAGTTGTTGATGAAACACTTTACAGATGTATGATTGGGTCCTTGATGTACTTAACAGCTTCTAGACCAGATATCATGTTTGCTACTTGTGTCTGTGCTAGATTTCAGGCTGCTCCTAAAGAGTCTCATTTGATTGCAATCAAGAGGATCTTTAGATATTTGCAAGGTACACAATCTCTAGGATTATGGTATTCCACTGGACACTCTTGCAAATTAGTTGCTTTTTCAGATAGTGACTATACAGGGTGCAAGTTAACTAGAAAGTCAACTTCTGGTGGATGTCAATTCCTAGGCAACTGTTTGAATTCTTGGCAGAGTAAGAAACAAACATCTGTTGCTACATCCACTACTGAAGCAGAGTACATTGCAGCTGCAAGTTGTACTTCTCAGGTACTTTTGCTTCAGAACCAACTTTTGGATTATGGCATTACAGAGACTAAGACTCCATTATTAATGGATAGTGCTTCAGCTCTGTGCATTGTCAAAAATCCAGTCCAGCACTCTAGGACCAAACATATAGAGATCAGATATCATTTTATTCGGGATTGTTTTGAAAAAGGTCTGATTGATCCTAAGTTTGTGCGTAGTGCTGATGAGCTTGCAGACATTTTTACTAAGCCTTTGGATAGTTCAACTTTACAAAACCTTGTGTTAAGGCTTGGTATGCTGCAGCTAGAATAAGTGATAATTACTGATGATCTCAGTAACTAAGTACTGATAATCATTAGTAACCATATCACAGATAGTACTGATTCTGTTAAAACAACTGATCAAGTTACAACTACTAATGTAGTTATAACTACTAATATCAGTAAAAACAGATAAGTACTGATGTCCTATGAAACAACTGAAAACAGCCAAAAAGGCTGATGAGTAAGTGTTGAGGACAGTATGAAACAACTGAAAGGTTATGAATTGACGAAAACTACTGATGAGAACTCTCTCTTCAGTTGTTTCTACAACTGTTGTTTCATCCTAAACAACTGATGACAAAAACATGTCTTCAGTAGTTTCACAACTACTGATGACTAACACCAAGTCATCAACTGTTTACAACAACTGATGACAAAACCATGTCTTCAGTAGTTTCACAACTACTGATGACTAACACCAAGTCATCAGTTGTTTACAACAACTGATGACAAAAACATGTCTTCAGTAGTTTCACAACTACTGATGACTAACACCAAGTCATCAGCTGTTTTCAACAACTGATACCAAAACCATGTCTTCAGTGGTTTCACAACTACTGATGACTAAAATCAAGACTTCAGTTGTTTCAACATCTGAAAGGGTAATACCACGTCATCAGTCGTTTAAAACTACTGATGATTAACACCAAACCCTTCAGTTGTTTTCTAACCCTTACCCTATAAATACCTCATACCTAATCCTTCATAGTTTTATCATTTCTAAACCTAACGTTCAAACCTCCAAAACTTCTCTCTCATTAATGGCGATCATGCAGCTCAAACCACCACACAACTGTGTAGCCTACCTCGCCAAATCGCCTTTCTGGACAAAGTTTGATAACGCCATTGATCTAATGGTCCAGTCACCCTACAAAACGGCCTTCCTTCTAAATCCCACCATTCATGCCGAATCCCTTCACCAGTTTTGGACGAACGTCACCATTACCACTGGGGAGAACAACTCCGACTCTCTCCAGTCGGTCGTCAACAACCATCAAGTGGTCATCACTCCGGCAATCTTACGCCAAACCCTAAACCTGGATGATGCCACTTTTCCTGCTGGGTATCCAAAGAGCACAACTGATTTATCCTTTGCCCACCATGGATATCAGGGAAAGCTTAGTGCCTCTACTATTCTGAAGAAACATTTCCATGATGCAGAACTTCTTGTCTTTCACATGGTAAATGTTTGTTTAGCTCCTAAGACATCCTCGTGGGATCAAATGTCTACCAGATGGCAGCAGGTACTATTCTCTATCCTTGAGCAACAAGACTTAAACTTTTCTGAAATTATTTTTCTTGAACTTAAGGATATGGCCTCAAATTCTATTTCTAACCGCTGGATGTTATATCCTCGGTTCATTATGGCCATAATAGAGAATCAGCTGAAAGCTGAGGGACTTGTTGGCCTTGGAGTCCCTGCAATGGCTGTATTTCCTGAAGTATACTCCAGGCACAACTCTGACCACACACTGAAACAGGCTGCCAAACTGCGAAAACCCACGCAGTTGGAACCCACAGCCACCACCTCCAGAACCAGAGTCCCCTCCAAGCCAAAATCCAAAAAGCCAAAAAAGGCTACTTAGGGAGATGAGTCCCCTGAGGATGCCCCTGTACCACAAACGCAGGAAACACATACTGGTATTAACCCTCCAGTTGTGTCAAAGACTCAACCAACCACAGCCGCACAGGTATCCTCTCAAAAGGATCCTGTTGCAACCAATATTGGGGAACCCACACTACTGGAACCTATCTCACTTGAGAGGGTTACCATTGAAGCGCACCATTCACCCCGGGTGCAATCCGCTTCTACCCAATCACTTGAGAGGGTTACCATTGAAGCGCACCATTCACCCCGGGTGCAATCCGCTTCTACCCAATCACCACATGCAACAAGTCCTACAGCATAGGGGTTACAAGTCCTACACATATATATATATAAATATATATATATGTATATATATGTATATATATACATATGTATATATATGTATATATACATATGTATATATATGTGTATATATATATATATATATGTGTGTGTGTGTATATATATATATATATATATCTATATATATATATACAATGTGGATTTTCAATGTGAAGTGTATAAAATGATTACGCAAGTGGTAGAATTAATCATATAGAGATGAAATTTTTATTTAAAAGTAAAATTATGCCGCAAGATGTATTCTTGTGTGGCAATTCTATTTTTGTGCGATATGTGGTAATTATGTAAGTGTAATATTTATTGTGTAATAGTCCCACCTCACTTTGTAACAAAATACACTTTATATTATTAATTCCTTCTCTACACACATATGCATAAAATGACATAAACTTATTAAGTTAACTTAAAATCTATCCTAGGGCTTGAGATCAATGTGATCCGGTGTCTAGGAATAAAAAAGCATAAAATAATATCACACTAAAGACAATAATACCTTATAGTTAATAAAGGAAGGTGATAAATAGTTTTCTTGTTACTTTTAAATGGTTGGAATTGTAATAGGGTTTCCACTAATGTTATAAAAATCGCTATACGCTAGTCGGGCGACGAGATAAGGACTAGCGATTAATCGAGAGTAACTGAATTAATCAGATTGGAATTTTATATATAATATTCAATTTTATATATAAAGACATATTTTCGTATCTGAATTTAATAAAAAAGTTAAAATTCTTATATAAATACACATATTTAGCCGGAATTTCCAGATTTAAGCCGAAATATTCAATTTCTAGCCGGAATTTTTGACCTTCACCAGAAAGTCGCCAGAACCCCACCGGAATTTCGACAGAATTACAGGCTTTTGCCCGATAAGACCACCTAGGTCCGTCTTTTGACCTTAGTTGACCGTCTAGCAATTAATTAGCCGATTAGACAAAAAATCCTTGGTGATGGGCCGATTTCCAATTAATAGGCGATGACTTTCTGATTTTTACAACACTGTTTTGCACCCATCTTCCTCACACACCACCCTCATCCCCATTTACCTCCTCCACAACCCACCATCATCCAACATTTAATTTCAAAATCAAGAATTTCTGATCCACAATATCGAATTCTCCATGAAACTAAGAACATAAATAAATAATGAATAACTCTTAATTTATTAATTAGAAAATAACTCAAAACTGATTCAATATAAGTTGGTATTTAAGGACTTAATCATGTAACACTAAACTTGGTAACAAGTAATTAAAATCCTTGTTAGTTGTAACATCTTCATTACTTTGAAATTAACTTGAACTAGAGCTTTTGTAAAAACATCCTCTCATTGTTCTTCTTTACTAATATACTCGATCTTTACCTTATTCTTTTCTAACACATTCTCGGATAAATGATAACAGGTGCTAATATGTTTACTTCCTCCATGGAAAACTAAAAACTTCATGATTTGAATCGGAGATTTGTTATCTACTATGAACCATACATGCGGTTCATAAGTCTCGATTATTTTGTTCCCATATTCGCGCAACACGCTTTGCTATATTGCTTGGCATATAGCGGGGGATAGCCGCCACAAAATCCTTTTCACAAGAAGAAAGCCAACCACGCTTTGCATTTGTGAACACCATGAAATGGGACCGGTTCTAAAGTATAAAACATAACCAGTGATATTTGTGCATCGTCATGATTCGTATTGTGGCTATTATCTTCAAAACTCATCGGTTATTTGCGCATTTAACCACATCGATATTGTATGCCATGACTTATTGTTCCCTTAATGGACCTTTGAACATGTTTCATAGCTTGGGCATTTGACTCTTCCTTTGAATGCATGTTATGACATAAAAGGTAAGTTGGGGTGGGTATGAAGAAGATACAGTAGACATCAGGCCATATTCTTAAAACGGGTCGCATTAACGGGTGTACCTTGAAAGAATTAGTTACTTTTATAATCACTTGAGAGATTCCAATCACTCAACCTGACTTCTTTAAGTAATTTCTATTATGTTGGGGTGGGTATGAAGAAGATACAGGGTTCTCTTTTTTTAATAAAAACATCGTCACTGTTGTTTTGGAGCCCTCACTCTCAAATTCGAGATCAGCCAAGGAAAACATGGATCGATTTAAAGCCTCGGAATTACTAATTTTAAACTACACAAACACGAACACAATAAATGTGTATCTTGGTATTATTAATTATAACAAGAAGACCACAAAATGAGAAATATATTTTATCGCATCAGGTAGTGTCAACGCATGCATACTAAATGGACACACTACGCAGAACCACGGTCTCAACAGTGAGCCCAGGTCCGATCCCAAGTAACACACCCCACTCTAACCCCTCACCAGTGGTCTCGAGCCCGCATGTAGCCGAAGACTGTCGCATCTCGTTTAGGATAAACAGGACAGTAGCACCCCACATGTTCCCATATTCGCGCAACACGTGTCTAGAGGCC
The DNA here is from genome assembly GCA_025506515.1 of Flaveria trinervia. Classification (NCBI taxonomy): domain Eukaryota; kingdom Viridiplantae; phylum Streptophyta; class Magnoliopsida; order Asterales; family Asteraceae; genus Flaveria; species Flaveria trinervia. The sequence continues at coordinate 30,403,757 of CM046450.1, read as the reverse complement.
TGTAGTTTATCAGGCTCAAGGCCTAGCTTTTCCTCCACTTTGTCCAAGATCGCAGGGCCACCCGGATGTGCAACCCAAAAGATCGAGTTCCAATGGTTGATGTTAAACGGTCGAAACTCCTGTATTAAGATCTTTTCAATGTTCTTGGAGACAAGTGTTGGAATTTTTGAACTGATATTAAACATAAGCCCAGACTCGCGCAGACCCTCGCTATCTGGGACAGTCGTCTGCGAAACAGACACAATCTCAAAAAGTGGTTTTTCGACACCCATCAACGGATCAGAGCCAACTATTAAGGCTGCAGCACCATCACCAAACAAAGCCCTGCCTACAAGGTTATCAATATTGCTTTCACTAGGCCCATGAAAACTTACTACACTACTCAGCTCCGAACACACAACCAACACCCGAGCCCCCTTGTTGTTCTCGGCTAAGTCTTTCGCCAAACGAAGGACCGAGCCACCACCATAACAACCATGCTGGTACATCACGAACCGCTTGACTGATGGAGCAAGACCCAAGAGTTTTGTTAGCTCGTAATCGGCTGCAGGCATGTCAACGCCACATGAAGTGCTGAACACCAAATGCGTGATTTTCGACTTCGGTTGGCCCCATTCCTTTATAGCATGAGTTGCAGCTTCTTCACCAAGCTTTGGTACTTCGACCACAGCAATATCTTGTCTATCATTCAACGATGGCGCCATGTAAGTACAGATATTTGGTTTATCTTTTAAGATCTCTTCTGTTAAGTGCATGTATCGTTTTATAATCATCGATTTATCGCCTACATGATCAATATATATATATAAGTCATTATTATCAATGGACTATGATAACACGGATGAACAACATATGAACATGTAACTTACAAATGCGTTTGAATTTATCTTTGAGCTCTTTCATATTCTCGTTCCTTGTTATACGGAAGTAGTGATCTGCATAGGTGCTCTGGAGCATGCAGTTACGGGGGGTTGCGGTCGCAATGGCCATGATTGTGGCTGGACCATGTCCTCGTTGTGAGTTTCGGAACTCCTGAACGCTTACCATTTTCAGGTGATTTTAGAGTTTGTGTGTAGAGCGATGGTTGGGTTGGGGCAATTTATTGAAAAGCCAAAGGTTTGGTATGTAAACTATAACACATGGTTATGGGATGTCAGTTATATATTATATTACCCATGAACATAGTACCCAAGGTTTTAAATGTTGTTAATTAATATTAGTTTATTAAAATCTTTCACTTTGATCTTAGCTACACATGTTAAAAAACATTTTGAAGGGAAATGTATAGGCGTTTTCTGCCAACTGCATTTTTTCTCCGTCATGTTCAGCAGTACGATCTATACAACACTAAATTATTTTCTTTTTATTTTCAAAATCCGAATACTATAGAGACTGATTTGACATGATCAGACACTTAAATAGTTTGGCTCTTTTTTTAGTAAACAAAGACTTTTATAAAAGAAATCGAGAAATACTAGAATTTTTGCTATAATTTTCTTCATTATTTTTTAATTCATGCATCACAATTTAGATATCCAAAATAGAGGTGCAAGCATATATTTTTTCCCCATTTTCTTCTAATATAAAAATGGTTTATGTAGACTGATGTGTATTTCTTCGATTACGATTGCCGCAAAATGCCAAATAACCAAGTGTTTGAAAGTGGCTTTCGATATATATTATTGCGAAAAAAAAATTAAAGAGGTCATTAATTAGTGCTCTGTTGAGGCACTCGAATTTTTTTCACACTCTCTAATATGCTATAAATTATAGTGAAAGTAATGTTTTATTGGTCAGTAAATTAGTTAAGTTATGTTGTATTACTTACACAGCTAAATTCTCTCTGATACGGATGTTCCCGAACTTTTTCATGTAGATTTTACGGTATAAAACTAACTAGTGGTATCCGAGCGTGTTTTGCAGCGGTAAAAAAATTGATCACAAGACCACACAACGGTTTAAATCCGGATTAGAAGGCTCAAAAATGAAGTGTCGTGGTTGCAAAAGATAGATTGCCTCACCAAAACAACACTCACATTTTCATGTCATCATTACCCTCAAACTATCAATATCCATCGTTGTTGGCTCAAGAATGATTGATCTTTGCAGGTGCAAACATTAGTTTGTCACACCAAAGTAATGAACACATCTATTTTTTTATCGTCATCAACAAGCATAGTGAACCCCATGGGGAAATTTTACCGTTGTAAAAAAGCCGCGGATGAATCAAGATTCATCATCACCAACATAAGTAACCTCCATAACCATTAGCAATTTTGACCAAACATGAGTCACAAAGATGAAAATCTTGTCTCAGGTGAGGAAAACCCTAACGTTATTAACTAAAGATAAACCAGAAAAGCATAAATAGGATTCGTAGGTCAGAAAACTCAGTTGGCTCGAGAGCTACTGAAGATCGACTCGGTAAAAAACTCGATCGAGCCGAGCCTAAGCAAGCTCGCGCTCAATCTCGAGCCTAAAATATGACTTGATTATTAATCGAGCCGAGCCAAGCCTGAGCCTTGTATTCAAAGATCGTTTAGGCTCGCGAGCCTTAACGAGCCTAGTTGGGCCTATTTTATATATATATACACACACACACACATATATATATATATACACACACACACACACACACACACACACACCACACACACATATATATATATATATATATATATATAATATATATATATATATATATATATATATATATTATATGTAGAATATTATTGCAGGACCGTTAGAAGGGGTGTTGCACTTTACAACACAACAACACAACAACACAAGTGAGAAGAGTTATTTAGAACACTTAACATATAAAATGGGGAACTGGTTTTAACTATTATGGGAGATGCTAAGAATACAAGTAAAAGAGAGACAGAACAAGATAACAATTGAAAGTATTTGGTTTTCAAAATTACAGTATATTGCTTGTCAAGTTCTATTACAATGTGCTACAAAGTATTTCATTAATGTTAAAGTTACTTGAGATACGTATACTACATCCTACAGCCGGCAATACTTTGAAAGCCAGCTGGATACATAAGACTAGACAACAAAATCAAATGTAGAGTCAAAAGACATATTGCCTTTTGACTAGTGAATATGACATGTCATAGCTCACATCCTAATATATTACAAAAATGATAAAGTACATAAAGTAAAAAGTTCAGACTCAAGACCTCAATGTACAGTATTCCAAAAGCATGGATCTTTTCACCAACTTGTGAAAGTTGGTGGTCAATCAGAGTTACAGCGGAAAGGTGGTCCAGCTTTATGAAAAAATACATTAGATAATAGCATGTACATAAAAGTCTTTGGAAGAAATCTCTGTTTATAAAATTGGCTTCGGAAGACTTTGTCACTAAAGCTTCGGAAGACTTCATATTTGGCTTCGGAAGATATTGGTCTTGGCTTCGAAAGATTTTACACTTAGAGTATTTTTGGTGTGCGGTGTAAAACATCCGAAGCATTTTGTGAAGTCAGTTTTTCTCCGGATCGATAAACATCCGAGCATGTTCTTGACGGAAGGATGAACAACCAAAACCAAAAGTCAAATCAATAACACGAACTATCAAATATTGGTTTCATTGATAAAAACCTAACGATTACAAGCTCGTTACAACATAAGAATCAAGACTCTTGGCAAGGGGAAGATCGAGCATGATCTCCCCTCTCATCTGGCAGCCCTAGGCTCTGGGCAGACTTCCTCTCGATCCCCTGTTTATCTACACATTGAAACTAGTATATATAGGCCTCGGCTCATATTAGATGCGACTGGGCCCATTCGTGCGATTGGACCATGCGTATGGTTCAATCGTACGACTAGACCATGCGTATGGTTGAATCGTACGACTAGACCATGCGTATGGTTCAATCGTACGACTGGACCATGCGTATGGTTCAATCGTACGACTGGACCATGCGTATGGTTCAATCGTACGACTGGACCATGCGTATGGTTCAATCGTACGACTGGACCATGCGTATGGTTCAATCGTACGACTGGACCATGCGTATGGTTCAATCGTACGACTGGACCATGCGTATGGTTCAATCGTACGACTGGACCATGCGTATGGTTCAATCGTACGACTGGACCATGCGTATGGTTCAATCGTACGACTGGACCATCCGTATGGTTCAATCGTACGACTGGACCATGCGTATGGTCAATCGTACGACTGGACCATGCGTATGGTTCAGTCTTACGAATGTCCCAATCGCATCTCTCAGTCGTACGGCTGGTCCATTAGCATGGCTCAGTCGTACGACTGAGTCTCATTCTCATATGCTCCTGCGAATGACCTAGTTTCATGTGTTTACAACATATCAGGTGTATAACATTAAGCCTAGACTATTTGACAAGCGACGGACACACTATATATGACTATATATGCTCCAACAAATTCCCGCTTGTACGTTGCTTGCGAATAGTAGATAACACCTCTTACAATCTTCAGTCAATCTTTGCTCTGGTTGCCAATAGAATCAAACGAAAACCATATTAGCCAACGTTGCCGATCCGTCAGGTTACTACCACATCCCTGAAAATGAATTTAGGCACAATAGCTTTCGTTTACTTTGCAGAACACCATCACAGCAGCAAGATTCCCCATATGACTGATTTTTCCAGATAATGATACGAACAGTTTTCCATTGCTTCAATCTTCACACAGGCTAACCTGATTAACATCATCACGTGCAGAAATCCCCCTCACATTCAGCATATCCCAATATATAGACATTGTGCTCTCCTTGCGTCTTGATACGGTGTATCGGGCAAAAGGTTGAAGGTTCCAATCCACAGCTGACAATATCAACCAAATCAGCACGCACGAAGATTCATCATCGGAAACCGGTTCACATCATCACTTTCTGATTGCGTCTTCACTTTCTATATACAAGGATTCCCCCTAAGAAGCAGAATCCATTCTGTGCGGATAAATATAACTTGATTGGCCCATAAGTAGTCAGATGCTCTGACTACCCCACAAAATCAGCAACAACTGCTGACATCTTCTCTTCTCTCTTTCGTGTTCCAATTACATTCACCTATTCTGGAAATCCGACGAATAATGGGGTACACATCGAACTTTTTTTTTTAGTCTAGAACAAATGCGAATGAGTCAATGCGGATGGCTCATTCGTGCGATTGAACATACGACTAGTCCAGTCGCACGACTGAACATACGACTGGTCCAGTCGTACGAATGGCTAATTCGCATGGTCCAGTCATATGAATGGTCCATTCGCATGGCCCAGTCATACGAATGGTCCATTCACATGGCCCAGTCGCATGAACGGGTCTGCACGCAGATTTTCAGATCTGCAGCCGCCAGGGCTGCCCAAAACCCTAATCTGACGAATTCAACATGAACCGAAACAAAGTAGACATCATCAGATTCGAAAGGGTGACAGGAACATGGTTTCGAATTCGATTTCAACATAGAAGCAACACACGTAACAAGATCTGAGCAAAACACGAAGAACACGAAGTGGGTTTAACGTCAAGATCTGAAATTCAATCGAGAAATCAAGAACTCAGGTTGCTAGAATGATTGTTAGATCATTCCAGCAGTAACCGGCTTTGATACCAATTGTGAAGTCAGTTTTTCTCCGGATCGATAAACATCCGAGCATGTTCTTGACGGAAGGATGAACAACCAAAACCAAAAGTCAAATCAATAACACGAACTATCAAATATTGGTTTCATTGATTAAAACCTAACGATTACAAGCTCGTTACAACATAAGAATCAAGACTCTTGGCAAGGGGAAGATCGAGCATGATCTCCCCTCTCATCCGGCAGCCCTAGGCTCCGGGCAGACTTCCTCTCGATCCCCTATGACCTGGTATTTGAACAAAATACCTGGAGATTAGCGTGTAAACCAGATCAAATAGTGCGGAATCCTATTTGATTGGCGATCCAATCAGTGAGAACACACGAAGAATCAATCAGGAATTGAAACTAACGTTAGAGATCGATTGGGAATCGATCTAATGTGTTCTGTGAACTTGGAGAACGAATTGGGAAGCTTCTGGACGGCTAGGGTACGTCTGGAATCGTAATTAATCGAGAGTCCTTATTTTTCACGAATTTGGTTGTATTTATAGGTTGGTATTATTCAATCGTGCGACTGAACCATTAGTATGGTTCAGTCGTGCGAATGAACCATGCGGTTGTTTCATCCGCACGACTGAGTGTTCAGTCGTGCGACTAAGCCAATCTTATGTGTCGATCATAGGACTAATCCAGTCACCCGGTTCAGTCGTGCGACTGAGTCATTCGTATGAAGTTGTTCATGCTTATGGTCCATTCGCATGGGCCATTCGCATGAGAACTTCATTATGTTAAGTTTGAATGTATTAATTAGTAAATATTATATGTAAACATTCAACCAATCACTAACCTAATTAAACAATTTTATATCAACTCATTAATGAAATATTAATCATTACAAATCACAATCAACCAATACCATTTCATTAATCATATCAAATTAGACCAGAATTAGATAAACAAGATCTATTACATTTCATATCATGATCTAGGGACATACATGTATCAACAAACTCCCCCTTGGACCTAGATCTCTCTAATCTTCTGTTTTCTGCATAACCTCTTTGTATTGATTGTACTTCTCCTCTTTTATGACTCCCGTGTAAATCTCAAACGTGAAGCAGAGTCGTATAACTTTTTGGAACTGGAGGGCTTGTACAATATCCTGCGTATCATAGAACAGTGGCAACTTGTATAGCGTATATACATCACTTTCTGACAAGTTTGTAAGCCACATCGGGTCGAATACCCTGATAGTATCCATTTGTCCCACTTTGCTTAAGACTATGACCGCTTCAGCTGTTCTCCAATCATAGTACCACCACTTAAAGTGTGGAGTGAAATCCTGTGGCATTTTCCTGAGTGGGATTCTTGACATTGTGCGCGGAGGATTCCACTTCAACACTATCTTAGGCTTGCCAGTAATGGCATCAACCTCAAACCTTCTGATATACCTAGTAGGCTCTTGAGGTCTGAAGTTAACCCATCTAGTGTGGTACTCCTTCTTTAGGGTAGCCTCGAACCAGCCTGACATCTTCCTCGGTCAGCATACAAAAGCTTTAGTTTGGCCAGCTGGTTGAGCTCAAAACCTGGTAGGGTCTTCAGATCATGTGGGAATCTGAAGTACTCTATGCCCTGTTCTCCCTTAACTGCATATGCATTGAGATCTTCAAAGTACGCCCATGCTATGATTCTTCCTGACACCTTGTGATGTTTCTTGACTCTATAGAGTTTCATGTAGGAATCCTTCTTTGGTGCAGTACGTTGGGCTCTAACTTCTTCAAAACATGCAGCTCACTCAGCCTTTCGAATGTCAACATCATCATTTGACGGTTGGGTTGTGCCTTCTTCTTTCTCTGTTTCTTGCCCCATATTGTTCAGCACCTCAATAGTATCGCTGACAAGGGATTCACCCAGATTAGGGACCACATTACCCTCATTGTCAGCGTACTGAGGATACTCCTCGGCAGTGACATCTTCGATCTCTACATCATCAACATCGTTGAACTCTTCGTCACTAGTCGAATCGCATGTCGGAGCATCTTTTACTATTTCATCTGGATTTAGCTTGAAAAGCTCTATGAGTTGCTCATTAGTTAGATCATGAATTATTTCCCCCTTCTTCAGGGGTGTAATTCACTAACCTCCTGACAATCCCTTGCAGATCAAGTATCATCGTTAGCTGAGACTTAACTTGCTGAAAGGGAGCAACATCAAACTCATCTCTTTGGTAAGATTGATCTGTTTGGTTTAAACATTCCACACATAAATCATTAGTAGTTAATCAACCAGAAAAGCATTAAAGTAATATAAACATTAAATACATTGTGTTCAATTACATGATTCAAATACAAAATAAGATAAATACATAAACATCTAATCATTACTTTTATCTTGATCATGGTTTCATCACTTGGAGGAGCAGAGGTAGAAGCTGATTGATCTTGTCTGTTCTTTGTCCTTTTCTCCTGACCTGTAGCAGTGGCCGATGCAGGTGCATCCTCTCCTTCTGCTTCTTCATCTTCTGGCCATGGGGTTTGGCCATTCTCTTCCTCCTTGTTCCAGTTGCGGAGGAAGCTCCCCCTACAACCCCGCCTGAGGACCCCGGAGCATAGGTTGGGTCAGTATCCGTATCTCCAGACTCTCTCGGATGTTCACCAACCACCCTTAACCCATGTTCTGTGGGAACAACTTTCCTTCCCACAGTTCGTGTAAGTGGCTCCTCATCCGATTCATCCTCCTCCTCCGCGTAAAGAACAAAATCATGATGAAATCCCGCTGACTCAGTTACTTCTCCAGATGTGACGGACACTGGAGGTACAGAATCAGACACAGTGCCTCTGAGTGGAATAGCAGCATCCCCACTGTCATCCTCATCTGAGTCATGAGTGGGTAGGGCTATCTGTTCCACATCAGAGTCACTGTCCTTGTGACGCCACTTTCTCTTTTCCGGTACCACATAGTCCTCTCTGGCAAGATGACCAAACAACCTCCTGACAGGAGGCTTCACTTGCTTTCCCGGGTATACTTTCATCCTTCCCAGGGTGGTGTCATCCATTACCTCCAAGACTACCGAATCCTCCTTTTCTTTTGGCAGGGAAGGAAGCTTCTGATCTATAATCATTTGCACAAACCTCGGGTACATACAGAAGGCTTCCTTCCCTTTCCCCTCGATGTTCTCCACCAGATAGGTGAAGATCATCTTAGAGAAGCTGAACGGATGGTTCAGCACCAACGCAACGTATGTGTTCTGCATCTGGTCCGACAGCTCATCAAAACCACCTTTTCTTGAAGCCATGCACTTGAGCAACACGTGTGCAAGGTATTTAAACTGGGGATAGAGGTTACTCTTGTTGAGTACCCCAGAATTGATGTCCCCAGAGTATTTGGCTCTGAGAAAACATCCTCTGACAGTGAGGGGGTGTAAACGGGTTGGACAGTCAGCGTCATCCCCTAGTTTCTTAGACTGCTTATTCTCTGAGTACTGGTGGAATATGTCTTTAGGGATAGACTGTGTAATCAATGCATAAACCCTCTTCTCAGCATTATATTTGACTTTCTACGCGTCTGTCATCCCTCCTAAGGTTAGCTTTACTCCATCGGCTCCCACCGGCGTACTGTATCCAATCTCGATGGCTTCTCACAGATTCGGATCCACTCCATTGAGGTAGATCTCAAAACGTTGTTTCCAGTGGGGAAACTCATCTAACGTTAAAAGCTTTGGTGGTTTATCATGATTACCCACCTCACTCTCAAGTAACAGCAGGTTCTGGATTCTAGAGTCCTTCACAGCAGTAAAGGCTGACATTTGATCTTCCATTGCGAATTACTTTATGTCTAATAAAACAATTGTCACTGGGGCGACTGAAGGGTGTGAATGGACTAGTCGTGCGTATGGACTCTACGACTGGTTCAATCGTGCGGCTGAACTAAGTGATTAGCTCAGTCGTGCGAATGAATCTGATACGTATGAACAGTATGCCTGAAAGGTTTATTCGTACGAATGGAGATGCGACTATGTCCAATCGTGCGTCTGAGCAATGCGAATGAGGTCCAGTCGTGCGAATGGCTCACTCGTGCGACTGAAGCTGCTGTTTTGCGAAAATTTCTAGGTTAAACGTGTTTTAGCCGTAACAATTCGAAAGTTCACAAGGTCTAATTGCCTAAGTCCGTAGAAACCAAACTTTGATGAGCAGGGAACGTCCAAGATCACTTTTAACACAAAAGATTGCGTTTTTAGTGCAAAAACACAAACTTTTTATCAATCTTGATTGAATCACACGTAATCAAGAGCCAAAGCTCTGATACCACTTGTTAAGACCTGGTATTTGTACGAAATACCTGGAGATTAGCGTGTAAACCAGATCAAATAGTGCGGAATCCAATTTGATTGGCGATCCAATCGGTGAGAACACACGAAGAATCATTCAGGAATTGAAACTAACATTAGAGATCGATTGGGAATCGATCTAATGTGTTCTGTGAACTTGGAGAACGAATTGGGAGGCTTCTGGACGGCTATGGTACGTCTGGAATCGTAATTAATCGAGAGTCCTTACTTTTCACGAATTTGGTTGTATTTATAGGTTGGTATTATTCAATCGTGCAACTGAACCATTAGTATGGTTCAGTCGTGGGAATGAATCATGCGGTTGTTTCATCCGCACGACTGAGTGTTCAGTCGTGCGACTAAGCCAATCTTATGTGTCGATCATACGACTAATCCAGTCACCCGGTTCAGTCGTGCGACTGAGTCATTCGTATGAAGTTGTTCATGCTTATGGTCTATTCGCATGGGCCATTTGCATGAGAACTTCATTATGTTAAGTTTGAATGTATTAATTAGTAAAAATTATATGTAAACATTCAACCAATCACTAACCTAATTAAACAGTTTTATATCAAGTCATTAATAAAATATTAATCATTACAAATCACAATCAACCAATACCATTTCATTAATCATATCAAATTACACCAGGATTAGATAACAAGATCTATTACATGTCATATCATGATCTAGGGACATACATGTATCAACACATTTCTACTTCAGTAACTTAGTGCATGCATGCAGAGAGACTTTGGATGCTTTGAATGTTTTAACTGCATCAGACTTGTTGAAATCCTTACAAACTCCCCCTAGGCTGATGCTACCAAAATATTTATAGCTCTTCATCAGTTGGCAGTCCTCATCATGATAATGACCAGGCCTTTTTTCATTAGATGGTTAGGATCACTCAGACTTTCGTAGTATCTGCTCATGTTAAATAGATCTTGCAGAGCTAAATTAAATAAGTGTTTCCGTGTGTAGACATTCTCACCTCCTTCATCTTTAATCACATGCCATCTTTCTGGATTAGTTGTGAAGGTCTAGGATAAGATGGGTCTCTCAGAAGCAAGATGAGCCACTTGGATTAGAGTTGAATCGGCTTCCTCTCATGCACATCCTCAGGTTGATCTGACTCACCATGAGGTATGGAGGTGGATGGTTTATACTTCTTCTTCTTCTTTGACTTTGGTCAAGAAACCATCCTCTTCCTCCACTTTAAAGACTTTAACCAAAAAGACTAGTCTGCAGCACCTTGTTGATCAGTCTTGTCTTGCTTAGTGGGTGTTCCTCCCTTACAGGTTCAGAAAGAGAGGGAGTTTGACCTGGTTATGGATCAGAAGATGATGCTTGCTATGGCTCAGTAGGATGTCTAGGTTGTGTAGTCTCAAAAGGTTCAACCTTAAATTCCACTTATTGAGGGACCTGACTTGGTGGGGAGTGTAAGTCAACAAGTTCACCTATTTTGATCTTCAACATGATCACCCTGATGTGTTCATCCATAGTAGATAGAGACATAGGGCCAAGTCTCCTTCAGGAGAATCCATACAGCTTCAAGAAGCTTATCATTCTCTATATGTCAGCAGACTCCATACTGTTTTGAATGATGGCCCTTGACTTTGCAGTATATTCCCTTAATTTTCTCATTGTTGCCTTATGTTCTTTGAGTACTTCAAGCTCAAGCTGTTTGTGATACTCAATCTCTATGTACTCAAAGGACAAAGGAAGAAGTGCAGATGCCTGGTATAGGCCTATGGCACTCAAGTAGTTGATCATATTGATCCTATCAGTCTCTTTGTCTATTTGAGGTTCTTGTGGAGCCACAGCCTCTTGTGTAGGACTTTCTTGAACTGGGGAGAGAGTGGGAACATGCTTGTATAATATCTTTTGTCACCTCTCCTTTTTGATTTGGAGAAGTAACTTTGCATCCTCTGCTTCCTTCCTCTCTCTTGACACTTTAATGTCAGCCAGTTCATTGAGCTCTTTTAAAGGGAGAGATAAAATCTCATCAATGTCATAGTTCCTGGTTTGCAGGTAAGTAATCCTGACTGCCCTCAGCTCATCAACTTGAGTGTTTGGTCTGTGGGCAGCCCTGATTGTAGCTTCCATGAATCCTGCAGACCCAGAAGAACTTTATCCCCTTTGTTTCCTCTCCTCTCTCTCTCCTCCTTGATCTCCTCAGGTGTCATTTTCCTTTTCCCTTTGTCACTTATAGACCTTTGTGACTCAGGGTGGAGAGAGCTTTGGCTTTCATTGCTTGGTGTAGCCTCCAAGCTCTGGCCAGAGAAAGGTTGTGATACACCTTCACCAGCAGGTGCTTCACTAAGGGAATGAATTGCTGAAGTAGTTGTAGGTGTGAGAGGGCTCTCAGGCTCTACCACTGGGCCTTCAGTCAAGGTTTCCTCTTCAAAGCTAATCTTAGGGTCTGCCTTAACGTCTAGTTAACCAATAGTGTTACCTAATTGCCTTTGTCTCCTTCTAAGACTGGACTCTTTAGTAATTCTGCTTGAATCCTTTGTGCCAACCTTTCAGCTATGTCTAGATTGGCTTGGATTGATAAGTGGCATGTTGATCAGGTCAATACCTTCATAGTAGTTCAAGGTCTGAAAATTGAAGACTTCTTGCTGCCCTTGAACTCTTTGAAGAATAAGGGCTCTTCTGTTTGCATCATACATCCACCCTATGATGTAGTTTGAAGTTCCTTGAGGTGGAGATGATACAGCCCTTAGTATGCCTTCCTCAAAAAGACTCTGAATGTAGGAGTCTATTGAGTCCAAATCAATGTGAACTTGAGGAAGTTGCTGAGTATGGACAGTTGCAAATGAAGATGGTGAGTCCTTAATGTCCATACTCCGTGAAGAACTTCCAGGTTCTGTGTCTGTGGTGACTTTATCCCACTTTTAGAGGTTAGATCAACCACATTTACAGGTTATTGTTTTCCTGGTTGAGCTTTTCTTAAAGGTCTCGTAGCTAGTTTTTCCTTAATATAAGAAATCTTAAGTTGATGATCATTGATCGTGTTTTGCAAGGTAGTCACCTGAGATTCAAGATTACTAACCTTGGAGACTAGATAAGTGCATGTTTTGGACAATTTTTGCACTTTAAGCCTTAGATTCCCCTCATCTTCATAAGAAGAATCATGAGGAGATGAGAGAATTGGACCAAAGTCTTTTCTCTCAGTACCAACATGAAGTTCTTGGCTGCTGTTTTCCTTTGCTCAATGAAAGCTTCAGTTGAAGTGACAATGTGCTGAGTTGTCATGGTTGAGGTCTTAATGAGGTAATCACTTGCTAAAGTGATAGCCTCTTCCATATAGATATCCTGAACAGGTTCAGAAGTATCCATCTCAATGATAGGTGACTGATGTGGGCTAGACATAGGTGATTTAGGAGCACTCATCTCTCTTTAAGTAAGGCAAGAGAAAAGAGACTCACGGTACTCACTGAAGCCTAAATCTTCATTAGTATAGAAGTCAAGGTTATGGAATTGGTTGGTTTAAGTCCAAAGATTGGGGATGGTAGCTATCCCATGAAGGTTGTTCATCTGAGTGTATAGACTCAGTGTGAAGACTTGTGGTTGTTGGGCTTGTGAGCTGATTAGTCTGAGCATGAGGAACCTCAAGACTATGTGGGTAGTGATGTGGGGGCCTACACAATCTTAGTAGCTTGTGCAGGGGTTCATTTGGATTTTCTATGGTAGGTGAGGGTGAATTATGGTGGTCTTTTAAGTGGTTGAGAAGTAGAAGGTGTGGGTTCAACACTGGCTTGTGTTGCTAGGTTGTCACCTTGAGCAATGAGCTCTAACATTTTTGGGACCAGGGCTGTTTCTACCCTAGAGAAACTAACAGTTGGCTTCTTCAAGATTTTAAAGATGGCGGGCTTCATCTGTCCCAATTTAAGATTTTTATTTGTTTCCGTCAACTGTGAGCTGCTCATAGTTCACAATTGAGAATGTGTTGAACATATCTAGGAAACATGTAATATTCTAAGGAGTCTAAGTTAGCAAGCAGATTTGTATAGACAAATTGAGAATACCTAAACTTGACCTCTTGAACCATCCCATGCACTATGAAGGAGAGATCTTCAGGAATCTGGTCTCAACCCCTATGATTGTTGGATAAGTTGTTAATGACCACATGTAGTATGTACTTCCACTGGGATGAGACCTTCCATTTCCTAAAGGTTTTTACAGAGAAATCCCCTTCATAGCCAATCTGCTGGAAGGACTTGTTAACAACTTCTTTAGGAAAGGACAATTCACCTTCCTTATCATCCAGCTGAAGATGAGTGTTTATGATGGCTAGAGTGATGAAGATTGTCCTCCCCTGCACTATAGCAGACAGTGCCTTCTCCCCATCTAGAACAACCTCTTGACAGGTTTTCCAGAAATCAAGTAGATGATCCTCATAAAGAACAGGATCAATTGTAAGGGAGGTGGAATAGTTATACAAAGCCAGAAAATGGCAAACCATTGAGAAACTATCATCTTTCTCAGAGTTCAATATAGCAACCTGGTTATGTTGTCTGTGAAGTTTCATGGAGAAAACAGGGTCATTTCTTTTCTTAGGGTGGCCATTTGAGATAACTTAAAGGTGAAGAAAAGGAAGAACAAAGGCGGTTGTAGAGAGAATTTTAGGATTTTAGGTTTGGAGGAAGATGAGATGATAGAAAGATGGGGAAACAGTTGGGTTTATATGTGAAAAAGGATTAAGACAAAGTTAATGAAAGAGGATAAACTTTGAAATCCAGATGTCAGTCCCACCTCTGAAAAAGTAAAAAGTAGTTTTCTTGGAAGTTGAAAAAGCTTCCAATGGTAAATGTCTTTAAAAGTTTATAATAAAAAAAGCTTTTGAAGGTAAAATGACATCGGAAGAAATTTCCTAAGAGTTTTAAAAAATTTGCTTCAGAAGAAAACTAAGACTTGAACGTTTTTTTCAAAAAGAACAAAGCTTCCGAGAGTTAATTTGCTTCGGAAGAGAATTTTCCTTGAAAACATATAAGTACCTAAGAGAACAATTAAGCTTGGGAAGAGATTTTAGACATTTCTTTTGAAAGTAGTTTTCTAAGATAGTTATTTGTTTTGAAAGCATAAGTTTCTGCCGAAGATAAACTATATCTTCTAAAGGAAAAAGATCAATATTTTTCAAAAATCTAAGGAAAGTTTAACAGAGAAAACTAGAGCTTATGTAGGTGATAAAATAGAAAACTTAGGACACACAAGTTTTTAAATTAATATGATCAAGTTTTAAGAAAAGCTACTCAAAGTTAATCATCCCAATAGCTGATATAAGATACTTGAATATTTGTTCATCAAAAGCTTTGGTGAACAAATCAGCATATTGTTCATTTGTGTTAACCTTGACTAGTTTGATTAATCCCTTTTCAAAGTTATCTCTAATCAAATGATACCTGATATTGATGTGCTTTGTCCTTGAGTGTTGCATAAGATTTTCTGTGATTGAGATAGCACTATTGTTGTCTATATGGATGGGAGTCTCCTTGAAGTTGAATCCATAGTCCTATATCTAATTTTGAATACAAAGCACTTGAGCATAGTAGCTTGCAGCAACAATGTATTCAGCCTCAGCAGTTAATGCAAATACACAGGATTGTTTCTTACATTGCCAGGGGACTATCCTTCCACTCAAAAAATGACATCCCCTAGATGTAGACTTTGCAGTCATGTTGCATCCACCATAGTCACTATCTGTATAAGCATACATATTAAAGTGAGAGTTCTATGGATAGCAAAGGCCAAGTGTTGGAACACCTTTGAGGATCTTAAAATTCTTTTGACAGTGATTAGGTGTGAAATATTGGGGTTGCCTTGATATCTTGCACAGATGCAAGTAGCAAACATGATATCAGGCCTGCTAGTTGTGAGGTACATAAGAGACCCAATCATTGCCCTGAAGAGATCCTCATCAACACACTCCCCCTCAAGATCAGGTCTAAGGGAGTGGTTTCTGACTATGGGTGTCTTAGAACCTTACAATTAGTCATGTTGAACCTTTTAAGTATGTCTTGAACATACTTTGATTTATTTATGAAGATGGCATTGTCAATTTGCTTCACTTGAATTCCTAGAAAGAAATTGAGTTCCCTTATGGCACTCATTTCAAACTTGTCTTTCATCAGCTTTTCAAAGGCTTTGAAGTGCTTTGAATTACTTAACCCAAAGATAATGTCATCTACATATACTTGAACTAGCATAATATCATCTCTTGTTCCTTTGATGAAGAGAGTTACATCAATAGTACCCTTCTTGTAACCATGCTAACAAGATACTGTGATAGAGGCTCATACCACTTCCTCGATGCTTGGTGCAACCCATAAAAAGCCTTATCAAGCTTGAAGACATAATTAGGATGATTAGGATCTGCAAATCCTGATAGTTGTTTGACATACGCCTCTTCATCAATTACCCCATAAAGAAAAGCACACTTGACATAAGTTGGTAAACCTTGAAGTTCTTGGATGCAGCAAAAACTAGGAATATCCTGACAGCTTCAAGTCTTGCTTCAGGAGCAAAGACATCTATGTAGTCAGTTCTTTCTTGTTGAGTATATTCTTGAACAAGTAGTCTGGCCTTGTTCTTGATGACAAGTCCTCTATTATACTTCTTATTCCTAAATATCCATTTGGTTCCTATAGTAGCCTTCCCATGATGAAGAGGACATAGGTTCCAAACCTTTTGCCTTTTGAATTGAAGCAATTCCTCCTGCATAGCTTTAACCTAACTTCCATCCTTTAAAGCCTCATAAATTTTCTTTGGCTTTATCTAAGACAAGAAACAAGAGTGAAGACAAACATTTGCATTATGGGTTTGTCCTTTTGTTCTTTTTCCTGTATTAACATCTCCAATGATATTTGTGGAAGGGTGAGACTTGTGGATCCTTAGTTAAGGGATCACATCAAGTTGCTTAGACATATGTAAATTAGAGAAATTTTGATCTGGAAATAAGGATTCTCCCTCCACATCTACACACTTATCAAGATTCACTTGATCCAATGAGTGTGTGACATCATTGATGTTTTCATCAATCAAATGGTATCATCATCAAGAAATCCCTGATCAGTGTCACCACCACCATGTTCTCCAACATTTGCAGCTTCTTCTTCTAAGTTGTGTGCCACTAATCTGGCATTTGAAGGCACTTAAGAAACATCAGTAGGATTTGTCATTGATATGATGGTAGAAGCATCATTTGCAGGATTTGTTACCACTAGAGCTAAAGATGTGTAACTTGAAGGTCTTCTTAGCACAAATCTTGGATCAGGATCACTTGCAGGTAATATGTCTATAGATCCTGAAACATGCTCATAAGATTTGTTAAAACAGTTGGTAACTAAATCAAGATCAAACAGCCAATCAGGACCAGAACCTTTCACACTGGGAGTGTGCTCGTTGAAAGTCACATTGGATGACTCTTCAAGTACTCTTGTTTTGAGATTGTATACTTTATAAGCCTTACCTTGGGAAGAGTACCCAATGAAGTGTCCATCATCTGATTTCTTAGCAAACTTGGCAATTTGATCTTTGGTATTCAAGATGGTGCAAGGACATCCAAATGACCTGAGAAAACCAATAAAAGGTTTCCTCTTGTGCCAAAGTTCATAAGGAGTCTTACCATGAGTCTTAACCACTAAAAATACGTTTTGCACATAGCAGGTAGTGTTGACTACCTCAGCCTGGAAGGTGATGGGCAATTTACAGTCAGAGAGCATAGTTCTTGCAGCTTCAGTAATTATCCTGTTTCTCCACTCAGTAACACCATTTTGCTGAGGAGTCCTGGGAGCACCATATTGTCTTGTAATAACCTTTTCATCACAAAATGTATCAAGGATTTGGTTCTTGAATTCAGTTCCTTGATCACATCTTATGGTTTTGACCTTATGATCACATTGATTCTCAATCTTTAAGATGAAATTCTTTAGAATCTCAGGAGTCTCATCCTTAGTTCTAAGAAAGAAGACCCATGTGAATCATGTAAAATCATTTATGATCACTAAACAGTAAGAGGTCCTTCCTAGACTCATTACACTGGTGGGGCTAAAGAGATCCATATGTAACCGGTGTAGGGATTTAGTGATGGAGTTTCTTTTCTTTGACTTGTGAGATACCTTGTGTTGCTTCCCTTTCAGGCATGCCACATAATGGTCATCACTTGTAAACTCTTTCTTTGGAATCCCAATTACCAAATCATTCTTAATAAGTTTATACATGTTTTTAAAGTTTACATGGCATATTCTTTTATGCAAGAGAAAAGACTCATCACTATTTGCTTTAAATAGAAAGCATGAAACTTTTCTTACAAATCCATCTTGTACATGTTCCATTTCCTGGGGCTCTGTGCAGCATATGCTCGTACGGAATGACTACCCGGGGCTTGAGAACACTACACTCATGCTCAGTAAAAAGCATGTTATTACTCTGATCACAAAATTGATATACACTCAAAAGATTATACCCAAGATCCTTGACAAAATTTACCTTTTCAATACTGAGCTTACTATTTGTGACCTTACCCCTTCCTATAATGTAACCTCTAGCATCTCTCCAAGAGCAACTGGTCCTCCATCAATTCTTTCAAACTTTTGGAGTAGTGATCTATTGCCTGTCATGTGCCTGGAACATTCACTGTCAATGATCCATACATTTTTGTTTGTCTTGAGTAGTTCCTGCACAAAAGAGATGATTACTTACATTTGAAAACCCAAGCCTAATTGGTCTTGGGCTCATCAAAAGAAGTTGAAGACATTGCAATAGTAATTGATCCTATAGTCATGCTGGATGGATCATTTATTGAAGTTGATGAAGAACTTTCAGCCACTTGGTCTTTCTTTGTCTTCCACACCACCTTTGGAAGTTTAGACTTAACCTTCAATACTTCGGAAGCGTTGTTGACTTCGGAAGTTTTGATGAGTGGGCCTTCGGAAGATGTTGCTTTCACTGCAGCAAGCTTTAGTACTTCAGAAGCATTCCTTTCTTCCGAGACCAAAGTTTCTTCTAAAGGCAAGTTTCCACTTGTCTTCTTCTTCATTTTGGAGCTTCCGAAGGAAAGAGATTTTCATTCTAAAGCTTTCTTCTTCTTCTCCATACTCTTAGAAGCTTCTTTCTTTGTTATGTGGAGAGTACTCTTTGGATTGTAGATACAATCTTTAGCAAGATGACAGGTACTCGTACATATAACACAGTCCATTTTGTTCTTTCCAGGAGTCTTCTTTTGTGAACAAGGCTAAACTTGATCAATTTCACTCTCCATCTTCATCTTCTCAGATGCTATGGCAATTCTTATGGGGTAAGAACTACCTTTGGAGCTTGATGGTTCATGTTGTATAGCAGTGGTGCACAACTTATCAGCCTTCTTCATGATCATGATGGGATGACTTGGACATGAACTAGAACTTTTGTTGTTGGAGTTCATGTTTATGTCCTTAGCTTTAACCACTTCAAATCTTGTAGAAACAAAGACTGATCTCTTGAGCCTTCTTTGCCTTTCTCTTGCTCCTTCAAATCAAGTTCTTCCTATTGGTCTTGGTCATCCCATAAGCTTTACTCTCCTTAGAGAGATGATGACCCTTCTTAGAATGCTCTTCTTCACTCCTCTCAGAGCGATCCTTCATCATCTCTTATTCAAGCTCTTCAGTCAAAGGGTCTATGAAGAGAAGCTCATCTTCACAAGTTCCACACCTAGGAGATATTACAGATAAGATTGTGTGTGGAGGAGCTATCTCACAAGATCCCAGTCCCTACTTATTCTGATAACACACTTTTGCGTGCAAGGAAAAGGATATCATATTCTTGAAGGTCTCTTCTTTGATAACACATTATTCTGCCCTGGGTTTGCTAATCACAAGCTCAGTCTGGCATTCAGTCAACTTAGTTATGAGTTCCTTGATCTGAGTCGTATAATTTGTTTGGATCGTGTACTTGACAAATACTAATAGATTTACGCGTGTACCAAATCAAATAGTGTGGAATCCTATTTGATTGGTGATCCAATCAGTGAGAACGAACGTAGAATCAATTAAAGATTGAATCTAAACATTAAAAACGATGAGCAATCGATGTACTACGATCTATGAAGTTGGAACAGGTTGCTAGAGGCCTCTGGATGGCTAAGGTACGTGTAGGTATCGAAATATTCATAGTGTCTCGTTTTTCCACGATTTAAGTGGTATTTATAGGTTAGGGTTTCTCACTCGTGCGACTGGACCATTTGCATGGTTCGGTCGTGCGATTGAGTCATGCGGTTGATCCATTCGCACGACTGAGTGTTCAGTCGTGCGACTGAGCCAATCTCATGTCACAATCATGCGACTGATCCAGTCTCCTGGTTCATTCATACGACTGGTTCATTAGCATGAAGTTGTTCATGCGTATGGTCCATTAGCGTGGGCCAATCGCATGAGAACTTCATATGATTAAGTTTGAATATGTTTCATAATCATTATTTGACTTTGATCTACTCAAACAACCACTAACCTATATAATTAGTTCAATAAGCGTTATTACATACCAATCAATGAAATAATAAACATTATAAGCACAACCACACATTGTATTTTATTAAGTACCCGTTCAATTACATATGTGTAAGACAATAAAGACATATTACATTAAGTTCAAAAACTAGGGACACATGTATCTACAAACTCCCCCTTGGACCTAGTTTCATCTATTGTCTTACATCCTTCATAAGCTCTTCAAACATCTTGTACTTATCTTCTCTTGTGACTCCTACATGTATCTCAAAAGCAGAACAGAGTTGTATCATGTTCTGAAATTGTAGAGCTTGCACAATATCTTGTGAGTCATAGAATAGTGGCCACTTGTATAATGCATAGACATCATCAGTAGACAAGTTCGTAAGCCGCATTGGGTCAAACACCCTAATGGTTTCCATAACACCATTCTTGTTCAATACTATGACTGCCTCTCCTGTTCTCCAATCATAGTACCACCATTTGAAGTATGGAGTGAAGTCCCGTGGCATTTCCCGTAGAGGGATCTTAGACATTATGCACGGAGGACTCCACTCCAACACTATTTTCGGTTTTCCAGTTATGGCATCAACCTTAGACCGTCTGAGATACCTCGTTGGTGGTTGAGGTTTGAAGTTGACCCATCTGGTGTGGTACTCTCTTTTAAGAGCTGCTTCAAACAAGCCTGACATTTTACGTGGGTCAGCATATAGCAATTTCAACTTTGCTAACTGGTTAAGCTCAAAACCAGGAAGAGTCTTTAGGTCGTGCGAGAACCAGAAGTACTCAATCCCCTTCTCACGTTTAACTGCATAAACGTTGAGATCTTCAAAATGTGCCCATGCTATGATTTTTCCCGACACCTTGTGATGTTTCTTCATTTTGTACAGCTTGGTGTAGACAGTTGACGTTGAAGCACTGCGTTGGGCTCTTATTTCTTCAAAGCATGCAGCCCACTCAGCCTTTCTGATATGATTTTAGCTTCTGAGGCTTGGGCCTTATCTTCTTTCTTTTCAGAATCTTGTTCCATTTTATCTAGAGTCTCAAAAGTTTCACTGACAAGAATGTCGCCCAGATTGGGAACGAGATTACCCTTAATGTCAATGTACTCTGGATAATGTTGGTCCATGACATCTTCAATTTCGATCTCATCAACGTTGTTGAGCTCGTCGTCACTTTCCACATGGACTGTTGGAGCATCTTTCACGATCTCATCAGGATTGAGTCGGAACATTTCAGCAAGTTGCTCGTCGGTTAGATCATGAATTATCTCTCCTTCTTCAGGAGTGTAATTCACCGATCTCCTAACTATTTCCTGCAGATCAAGAACCATCATGAGCTGAGTCTTGATCTATTGGAGGGGAGCAACATCATATTCATCTCCTTGAAAATTTGGATATGCTTGATTTAATACATGGAACACAACAACCATAGTCAACAATCAAAGCAGTAAACATCAATAATCAAAATATAATCATTATATACATTACTTTGATACAATATTCCGTTACACATGATTTTAAATAACATAAACAACTAAGCATTACTCTTGTCTTGTATCATGTGCTCCTTTGCTGACGGGGCTAATGTGGAGGCACCCTGTTCTTGAGCTTTCTTGGTCCTCCTTTCGTTTACAGATTTGGCACCCGCAACATAAGTATCATCATCTCATTTATGATCATCATCAACGTTATCACCAGCGTCAGTATCATCCCCTTGATCACCATCATCATCATCATCATCATCATCATCATCATCACTATCATCATCATCATCTCCATCATCTCCATCACCTTCTCGGATATTAGAGGCTCTTATTTGGATTCCTTCAGTCTTAGCATAAGCTTTTTATTCTGGGCCTCTAAATCATGTATCCTATGTACTGAGGATTTATGTATCTCTCTCAACTCAGTGATCTCTTTGCTCTGAGCCTCAATCCTCTGAATGGATGAGGCATGTGTGTCCTGCTGCTCCTCAATCTGTTGGCTCTGAGCCTTGATCCTCTGGGCTTGGGAGACATTAAGCTGAGAGGCTCTCTGTTCACCCGTAGCCAGCAGCTTCAGCACTAACCGGTTAAGGTTAGCCAGCTGCTCCTCCAACCCGATAGATGGGTAAGAGGATCCAAAAACAGGTGGGACTTGAGATGAGGTCCCAACTCCGTGAGTGGTGGTGGTAGTGGATGTAGCAAAGATTGGGGGTGGTATAGATGTGGGTGGCTGTGAATGAGCTGTAGTGGTGGTGGATGGGAAGTGTGTAACTGGTGGAGTGGGTGTGGTGGTGGTGTATGAGGTGATAGTGGTGGTGGGTGGAATGGTGGTATTGGTGGTAGGTGGAATGATAGTAATGGTAGGTGGAGTGGTGGTAGGTGGAGTGTTGGTAGTGGTGGTGGGTGGAATGGTGGTAGTGGTGGTAGGTGGAGTGATTGTAGTGGTGGTGGTAGGTGGAGTGGTGGTGGTGATAAACATCATCCTCCTCCTCTTCTTCTGCATCCCGTGGGGCTGAACCATTCGTTCCTTCCTCGAGCCCCTCGAGGTAGGTGCTCCCCCTGGTACACTGGTGGCCTGATCAGAAGTATAACTAGGATCAATATCAGTCTCCCTAGACTCACCAGGGTGTCCTCCAACCTCCCGAATACCTCGGTCGGTGGCGACCACCCTGCTCCCTGCAGTACGAGTCAACGGCTCCTCGTCTATCTCCTCCTCCTCATCAAGACGAAAGTCCTGATGGAATGCTGCTGCCTTAGTCCCTCGGGTGGATGCTAGAGATGCTATATCAGCAGTAGGAGCCCTCAATTGAGTGGGCCCTGCATCTCCACCATCATCGCTGTCATCTTCTTCGGACTCATCGTCTTGGAACACAAGCTGCTCAACATCAGAATCACTATCTGCGTGGCGCCATTTACGCCTCCCTGGCACCACATAATCAACCTTGGCCAGATGGCCAAAGAGTCTCTTCACCAGGGGTTTGACCTGCTTTCCCCGGTAGACCTTCATACGACCTAGTGTCGTATCATCCATGATCTCCAACGACATAGCATCGTGGCTCTCCTTGGGCAGTGTGGGCAATTTCTCATCAAAAATCATGTGTAGGAACCTAGGCTACATGTAGAAAACCTCTTTTCCCTTAGCCTCCAGATTCTCTATCAAGTAAGAGAAGATCATGTTCGAGAAGCTGAAAGGGTGGTCAGAACCAGTGCCACGTAGGCATTTTGAATCTGGTCTGAAAGATCATCAAACCCACCCCTTTTGCGAAGCCAAGCACTTCAAGATGACATGTGCTAAGTACTTGTATTGGGGACATAGGTTGCTCTTGTTGAGCACCCCTGCATTGATATCCCCAGCGTACTTCATCCTTAAGAAGCACCCTCTCACAGTCAGAAGGTGAAGTCTGGTAGGGTGGTCTGCATCGTGACCCAAACCAAGTACTCGTCAGATCTTCTCAGCTGTAATCTCTATGTGCATACCAAAAATAGAACTCCTGATGCTGTAAGGCTTGCATGTATGGTCAACCGATGCCCTTCCCAAAAGGCTTGCTGAATAGACCTCTAGGGAGTGCATGGTATGGATATAGCCATGTAGATCCTTGATCGCTTAAGGAATGCGATAATCCCCGCAAACTCGGCACCATTTCGAGTGGTGGCATCTAAATGAGCACATATGTTGTGCTTAGGGTTGATGGACCACCTGTCAGCCATAGATCTGTAATACAAGGCACATAGACGTTAGATCATAACACATCAAAAATCAATTCTAATGAACTTGGTTGTATTCGGTCTGGTTCAATCATGCAATTGAAGCATGCGACTGGTTTAGTTGGTTGACCTGACATGCGACTGGATTTAGTCGGGTGACTGAGCAGGCGACTGAGTTCAATCGGTTGACTGAACCTGCAATTGGTTCAGTCGGCCGATTGAGCTCATTCGTATTATCCATTCGGCCGATTGAGCTATTCAAGCAGCTCAATCGTGCGATTGGAGTTCATCCTGGTGTGCAGTCACATGACCCACTGTTCGGTCGACTGAAATTCGAATTTGATCCAAAACTTAGAATTAGAGGTTGTGTTTTGGTTCAATAGACTCGCAATGACTTTACTAATAACCTACTGACTGTTATTTCAATATTTTACTCGGTTTAGTTAGGTTATTAGTCCGTTTACAGTCTCGGGTCTAGTTAGGGCCAATTTCTTGATTTTGGAGTCTAATCGACGGAGGTTTTGGCATGGTCACACCGCATTTTTCCTGTATATTTACCAATGAACGTCAGAATATCAAAATATGTAATCAATTTAGGTCAAAGGAAATTTTGGCAGAGTAATGGTAGGCTGTGCGATTTTAGGGCGATTAGGGGTGATGAGTTGAATGCGATCGACTATGGACCTATTTACACTGAATCTGATTTCAATCTGGCAAATGGACCCATTCGCTCTGTTCATTCGAGCAATTGGACCTCAATCGTGCAGTTGGTATAGTCGATCACATTCAGTCGGTCGACCGGGGTTCAGTCGGGTGACTGACTCATTCGCACAGCTCCATTCGGTCGACTGGCTCAATCTGATAAGCCATTCGGGTGAATGGTTTATACTCATGTGCCATTCGGCTGTCTAGGGCATGAGTATGGTCCATTCATACGGTTGGTCCATGCTTATGGTCAAGTCGTGCGATTGGATCATACTCATGATTTTGACTTTATGACCATTCCACACTTAATCCCTTTTGTGCTTTGATTAAACATTATGAGCATTTGATCATCTCAGACATGATCATTTTAGCTCGGAAAACTTTTGATCACCTCAGACGTGATCCTTTTAAACAATTTGTCACCTCAGACGTGACTGATTTCATTTGAAAACATTTGTGGTCACATCGGACGTGACTGATTTTTCATTGGAAAACATGTGTGGTCACCTTAGACGTGACCCTTTTAGGTGATTAAATACCCTATTGAATTCCATGGCATATTCCGATATCTAACAAACTGAATTGACGACATTTAAACAAAATAAAAGACTTAAACTTAAATACAAAACTAAAACTTGTTTTTGACATTTTGTGTAAGGTGTAAATCCTAAGATAGAAATCTAATGGATTCTGTTCCGGAAAAGGCAGCTTCAATTCATTTTGACTACAAACAGACCAATTCAATTTGGAATCATACAGGCAAGTCAAATCATTTGGGACATGTTATCAACACCTTTTGATGCTTAATTCTTGTTTTTCATCTAGAGTCGTTAGCAAGTTTAGGAAATCATACTAGTACTATTAGATCCCCATATTGATTTGGACTTTCAAGAATTGTAGCCATGATGATTGTTAGTATACTTGTCCTCTTAAATCCATACATAGACTTTTAACACAGATTGGTGACAGTTTAAGGTTTGATTATTTCAACAAGCATTTGTGGATCCCACACTTATCTGGTAAGCAACATTCCTCTGGAGATCTTTGAGCGGTCTCAGGGTAGTTTTCAAGAAGAGACTATTCTTAGAACTTTCAAAGAGAAGCCAAGCCTCAGGTCAGTGCCAGCATATCAGAGAGGTGGCAAACAACAATGAATTCTAGAATATATAGGTTATGCTTATCCTCAGGTTAGTGCACCGCACAAAGAGAGCACATAACCTATCTCCTTGTTTGAGCAATTTTAATCTTTTTGCACAAATCTCACCAGCAACATAAGTTATTAGTTGATCGCTTTTCCTTTTTTCATGTGCTTTTGCTCGTATTTTGGTCTTACGCTCACATTTGTGGTGTTTATTCTGCCCGTCACCCCTTATTGGAATTATGTTGATTGTGTTAACCAGGGATAAAATGATAACCCACAACTTGTTGAACAACTTAGTTTGTTCTTGAGATCACCAACAAGGTCTAATCACCAATTGTGTTGAATCTACCGACATATCATTTGTGGTCTAGCAACCTCCAGGTCTCCTTTCTTTGTGTTACCTTAGTAGTAGCTAGTTTTACTATCATTTTTCCTTTATATTGCTCAGACTACACAGGCTTATACTTTGAACTTCGTATCTTATCCAGTTTAAACTTTTAAAGTCCCAAGTGGTTTGTTCCTGTGTACTATCATTTTCCAAAGACATTGAGTCGGTATCACAAATACGATCTAGTTTCTATTAGCTAACCTCTCCTCCTCCCTCATTTTTTAATAATGTTACTAACTAAACCTATTCTCCCCCTAAAATTCTAAAAACGTAACCGATTTACGCTTCTTTAGGATTTTAAAAGGCGACAAAATAATACCAATTTAATTAAATACTTAAAATTAAACACATAAATAACGATAATAAAAATTAAAAGAAAAACTTACTATACGCCTCGGACTATACATGGTCATCTTCAGGATTACATCACTTTTCATTTTAACGCCGTTGACCTCTAACAAGTATAGAAAACGTGGTTTATCAAAAGCCTTTGTATAAAGGTCAGCGCATTGAAAATCAGTATTTATTTTAATCACATCGATTAGGTTCTTTTCAAAACAATCACGTAAAAAGTGATATTTTATGCTGATGTGTTTGGTCTTAGGATGTTCGACTGGATTTTTAGTTACTGCAATTACAGCAGAGTTATCAACAAAAATAGGAGTAGACGAGAAATTAAAACTGTAGTCCTGCATTTGCTGTTGAATCCATATGATTTGTGAACAACAACTTGCAGCAGCATCGTATTCGGCTTCACAGGTTGACAAAACAATTAAGGTCTGCTTCTTACACTGCCAGGTCACTAATATCCTCTCAAAGAATTGACAACCTACTAATGTAGACTTGTAGTTCATCTTGCAGCCACCGTAATCTGAGTCACTATACGTAGTAAGCTCGAAGTCATCGTCATAAGGATACCACAACCAAGTGTTGGTGTACCCTTCAGATAATGGAAGATCCTTTTGATCCCTATCAGATGGTTAACTTTTGGCTTGGCCTATTATCTTGAACATAAACATGTCGCGTACATGATATGAGGTCTTGAGGCATTGAGGTACATGAGAGATCCAATCATTCCTCGGTACATGGTGGCATCGACCAGATCACCATTCTCATCGGGTGCTACATCATCGTTTGTAGCAAGTGGAGTCCCAGCTACGGAAGCATTCTCCATGTCAAACCGACTGAGAATATCTCCTACATACTTGGTCTAATATAGGAAATCCATTTTGGTGTTTGATCCACCTGTAATCCGAGAAAGAATTTCATCTCTCCCATGGCACTCATTTCAAACTCAGCATTCATTACTACTTAAAACTCTCTACATAGATCTTCTTTCTTGGACCTGAAGATTATGTTATCGATATAGATTTGGACTAGCAGTAAATCACCATCCTTTTCTTTGATGAGCAGTGTGCAGTCAATGACACCTTTGCGAAAACCATGTTCATAAGATGAATCGAGAGTTTCTCATACCACGCCCTGGGAGCTTGATGAAGCCCATATAAAGCCTTGTCTAGTTTGTAAACTCTGTCCCGATGATATGGATCCTCAAATCCATCGGGTTCACTAACGTACACTATCTCTCGGATTTCACTGTGAAGGAATGCAGTCTTCACATCAAGTTGATAAACGTTAATCTTCATATATGATGCACAGGCAAGGAAGATACGGATTGCTTCCATTCTTGCCACAGGTACAAACACTTCATTGTAATCTATGCCCTCGACTTGTCGAAATCCTTGAACACCAAGTCGAGCCTTGTTTCTGATGATCACGCCTTGATCATCTTTCTTACATTTCAAGACCCATTTGGTGCCAATGACCTTAGCACCTTTAGGTCTATCCACCAGAGTCCATACACCTAACTTCTTAAACTAAAGAAGTTCTTCGTGCATGGCACTCACCCATGCCTCATCATTCAGGGCTACACTAACATACTTTGGCTCAAACTGAGACATCAAGCAACGATGTGCACCATCATGAAGGTATCCTTTTTCCATCACTGAGGCATAATCAGCTGAGTATAACTGATTTGTGGCTGAACTCCTGACCTCATATCTCCAATGATATTATCCAAAGGATGATAGACATTTAGGCATGATCCAGGAGTGGTTAGAACAACTACCTCAGAATCAAGATTATGAACATTTGGTTCAGTATCAGAGGCAGTAGGAGTTTGAGGTTCTAAAGATTCAGAGGCATCAACATCAGATGCTTGTGGAGTTGTAGTAGGAGGAACCTGTTGCTCTTGGTTGTTCAAATCAGTCTCCACGTCTTCATCTTCAGAGGAAGAGTCAATTCCCTCGAGTGCTCCCCCTGAGTTGGTGGATGAATCACCTTGAAGTCTGGATGATGTAGATGCCTGTGAAGGTGTGTTCAAGACATCATACATCATCTTTGTTGCTAACTCATCATCAGAAGTGGAGAGTGGGATGTTAAAGGACTTGAAGAATCCATCATAGTCGAAAAACAAGGCGGGTCCTTTTCCAGCAGGTGGTGTGGTGTATCTCTAAACATCAACGTTACACCACATTTCTACTAGACCCGTTGAGTGTTGTAAACTCTCTTGTTTGGTATGTTTTATCTTAGAAAGATACCTTCATCAGCCTTCTCGCTGAATTTTCCCTCCTGGGTCTTCTTCAGTAGGATGCACGGAGCACCAAACGGCTCGAGATACTCTAGATTAGGTTTACGTCATTGTAGTAACTCGTAACACGTCTTTCCATGGCGTTTAGCTAGCAAATCTCGATTTAGTGTGTAACATGCATTTGCAACTGCTTCATTCCAGAATTGGATAGGCAGTTTTGTGTATGCTAGCATCATCTGTGCTGTCTCTATCAAGCTGCGATTATTCCTTTCAGCAACACCATTCATTTGATGAGTGTAGGCAGAAGTGAACTGATGCACAATTCCTTTTTCCTTGCAGTAAGCCTCCGTCCATTGATTCTTGAACTCGGTTCCGTTGTCTGAGCGCACTTATCGTACCTTCAACTTGTATAGAGACTCCAGAGTAGTTACTAATTCCTTGAATGACTCAAATGTTTCTGATTTGGATTTTAGAAACAGCACCCAAGAGAATCTTGAGTAGTCATGAGTAACTACATAGCAGTACAAATCGCCCGCGATGCTTCTTGTACTGACTGGACCAAATAGATCCATGTGAAGAAGTTCAAGAGGTAGTTCGATGGAATGAACTTTCTTTTCCTTATGGGACTTCTTCGTCTGTTTGCCCTTCTTGCACGCAACATAGAAATCTGGAAGTTGGAAGTTTTTGACGTTAACTCCTCTCACTAGATCATTCTGGATCAAGTGACTCATCTTCCATGGATTAATGTGTCCCATTCACCTATGCCAGGAGATGGAATCCTTCTCAGTAGCTTTTGACAAGAAGCACTAAACTTCATGATCCGTTGTGGAGGCCTTTGTTAGATCCAAGACATAAAGGTCCTTATATCTTGAGGAAGACATTAAGACTTGATCCTCCGAGATGACATAGTCCTTTTTTAGGACATAGCACTCTTGTTGTCAAATACTACCTTAAAACCTTTATCATAAATTTGAGAAAAAGAAAGCAAGTTATTTTGAAGTTGTTGAACATAGTTTACCTTATGAAACTTCACTTTCTGATTACCTACTTCTCTTGAGCTGTGATGTACCACCTTTATTTCCAGCAAACGAAACATGACCTCCTTTTATCTGTTTGATGTTTGATAGAGAGACCTGTTCCATGTCATGTGCGTGGATGCTCCACTATCTATAATCCACGTGTTGGTTTCAGCACTATAGTGAACACCCTGCATATACAATTAAAAACATTAGTTCATGTTAGGGACCCAAGCCTTCACTGGCTGGGTTCACAGAGGCATCACACATAAACTTAACCCATTGACCGTTTGAGGGTGAAGGAAGCTCAGATGTCTTCTTGTTCTCATTATCAGACATTGATGTTGATTTTTCTTTCCATAAGCCAGCTTTATGTAAGGCATGTTTGTGATAAACAGACGACTGGCTAATGTGTTGAACTTTAGGTTCACTATCCCTTTAGGTGGCGTCACTGATTTCCTCTTAAAAGAGCTAGGTTTTGATTCCGGAAGTTCAACTTTCCACCTCGGTGTCTGATAATAAGGACAATGAGATGCAATGCGTCCATACTCTCCACAGTTGTAGCATGATCTGCTTTCGACTTTACGGTTTAACTGTTTTTGTGGAGATATATGTGACACACGTGTGACCTTACTCTGTTTGGGTTTTGTCTCTTCTTGTTTAAATGTTTTATCTGGTTTAAGAAAGTTAATTGCTTTAACAGTTTTAACATCTTTTCCTTCTCTATTATCTGGACTTTGACTAGACACACGTGGGTGATTAACCTGTTTGGTCTTTTTGGGTTTAGAATTAGACTTGATTGACCCAAACTTTATATTAACCTTCTCAAACTCTTTGACCAGATTAACACAAGGCATTTTACCTTTTGCCTTTGAAGTGGCCTCCTTTTGTTTAGAACCAGATTCATTTGATTTACATGTGGAATCTGGATCACCTACTAGAGGAGTAGACACCACATGATCCTTGATTGGATTTTATTGGTTGGTTTATATTTTGCGTTCACCAAGATCTCATGTGGTGGTGGAACCACTTTATAATCCAATCCCTTCCCTTTGTTTCTCTCTCACACTAAGTTTTGGACAATATGAGATGAACTTGTCCAACTGTGCAGTTTTTGCTTTAGGAATTAACTTCTACTTCCAAAACTGTCTTTTGTTTCTAAGTGTCCTTTAGGGAGTTAAGATAGTACCTATTGTCATTAGCTTGGTTAAAGGATACTACTTCTGTTTCCCTAAGCTGTTTGTTCAAAAGGTCTATCTTTTCTTTGTAACTATGCTCATTTTGTTTTAGAACACTCTTAGCTTCAATGCACAATTCCAAGTCCTTTACTAAGTTATCATTATGATCTAGTAACCTAGCAATTTTATTTCAATGCTTTCCTTAAATTTACTACAATCAGAACAAGCATGATTATTGAAAAGTTGGTCAATGGTACTTACTTGAGAGGGTGCTGATGAATCAACCATGAATGCAGAGTCTGGTATTTCTGGTGCTGGTGATTCTGATGTTGTAGTAGTTTCCCTTCTTCAGGCAGGTAGTTGACCACTGGTGTTGTCTCTTCTGTGTTTGACATCATGATTTTGACTGCAATATCTCCTTCACTAGCAGAATCATCATCTAGATCCTCCACACTAGCGATATTGGATTCTAGACAAACCAAAAGCTCCAGTCCTATCCTTCATCATCATGAGCAGTCAACGCTTTAGGATCCTTGCTTGATGAAGTAGGACTGCTAGTAGGTTTATCCTGACGATTGAAGGAAGTTAAAGGATTCCCGTTTCCAATCTTCTTTGGCTTCACATACTCCCGTTTGAAGTGCCCTTTCTCGCCGCAGTTGAAACAAATCACCTTGGTCTTATCGAAGCCCAAGGTAGTGTCCTTAGTTGCAACCTAGTTCTGTCCGGTTTTCCTGACAAACTTCTTAGCTCGTCGGACAGCACGAACTAAGGCCCACATTATGTCCATCCTTTCCCGCTCTGTCTCGTCAACCTGCTCATAGTCTTTATTTACTAGATGGCAGTTCCCAATTTTACCAGCAATTAGTCCATAATAGGAGTGGACTACTGTAGCTAAGGGATCCATGTGTTCTTTAGCTACTTCCACTATCACATTACTGAAATTCTTGGTCTTCAGTTTTGCTGAATTGGATTCAGGTACAATGTATTGGATACCAGACAACCCTGACATTTCTGATCCTGAAGTAGAGGCTTGAGAAAGACCAGATGAGCTTGATATAAAAGCTGTCTGAAGAGGTGCTCTAGATGTTTTGGCTTGAGGAGTCGCATTGTACAGGGCTGGGTTCTGACCATAGGAAGGCTTTTGTGCTCTATACTTCATTCTCAGCTCTTCCTCTCTCAGTTTCAGAATGAAGTCATTGATATCTAACTTCATTAGCATATCATTCTGTCTGAGGTTTGAGACAAATAAAACCCATTTCTCTGGCAGCCCATCTGCAAAGTTAGACACTTTGTCCTCCACTGATGTCGATACTCCATGAGTGTGCATCTCAGTCATCAAGTGGTAGAACCTATTGATTACATCATCTAGGCTTTCATTTCCTATCAAGGAGAAGTTGTCAAACTCTTCTTCTTCAAAGCCCTAGCCTTTATGGCCTTCAATGATGCGTTTCTGTCATACCTTTTCTCCAATGCATCCCATAGTTTCTTTGCTTGTGTATACTCCGAGAATTGATGGAAAATATCCTTCGGAATTGACTGTGTAAGCAAAGCATAAACCTTCTTTTCAACATTGTATTTGACCTTTTGTCCATTAGTCATTCCACCTAGTGTAAGTTTGACACCATTAGCTTCTACTGGCATGATGTACCCCGTCTCTATAGATTCCCATAGATTGGGATCTACTCCATTTAAGTAGGTCTCGAAACGTTGCTTCCATTGTGGGTATTCATCTAACATGATTAGGTTTGGGGGTTTATTATGATTCCCCACTTCATTCTTCAATAGCAGTAAGTTCTGAATACGTGAGTCTCTCCCTACTATGAATGCTGAGTATTGGTCTTCCATTGCTATAAACTATAACTTTAAACCAAACTATTGTACTAGTGTGAATGAAGGTGTGTGATTGGGCTATTCGGGCGATTGAACTATGTGGATGGTTCAATCGTGCGATTGAACTAATGCGGATGGCTCAGTCGGGTGAATAACTGATGCGGTTGAACAATTCGAATAGACTTCTGTTGGGTTTGTACGTCCATTTACAACTTGTTTAACCATTTAAAAATATGAAACACAGCGGAATATAAACTTTAAACATGTTATACTTTCTGAAAAAAACTATTATCATGTGAAAACCAACAAACCCATAAACAAAAGGATCTTTATTATGTGAAAAGCAAGCATACTAAATAAACAAGAACACCCAAATCATGACATAATCACACCATAATAAAACCTTTCAGGATGCTGTGAATACCGACCAAAAGAAGGCAAAAAAGAGTCAAAAGAAAGGCCAAGACTTCAAGGGTAGAAGTCCTCAAGTGTCCATACCCACAAGCCTCTAAGCAAACATCATGGTTGCTAGGATTTGAAGCACCAAAATCGTCCAAAAGGGGCTGCTAAAAACACTTTTCAGCGAGCTCCAAAGGGTGATGAAGACCCTTTTCAACCGGGATCCACATCAAGATTGGAGAGTGTTTTTCTTCCTTTTGGTTCTTACATATGTGTGAGAGAGGAGAGGATGAAGTGTGTGTGTGTTTTTGGCATATTTTGGTACCAAACACTTCAAAAGAGCACCAAAGGGAGAGCCCCTCTCAAGGGGGCAGCCGAACCCTTTTAGGGTTGTTCTCATTCTTTGCTTTTTCCCCAAAAAGTCCTTATACAATCTTTTGTTCAACTAAAGATTAATATATATATATCTATATATATATATAATTAACTTTCAATTATATAATATACACACATTTTTATTATTGATGTTATTTAACTAAATTAAACAACATTACAAATAATATCCATGAACAAAATATCCATATAAGTTGTTCAATCTCATATCATCAATTAAATATTATTTGGTGTTTGCTAAGCTTGTTATTGGGTATGACCTGACTTGGATCATAACGTACTAACCACATCAATGTTCTATGTGTCTTGGGCATAAAGAATCCAACAATCTCCCACTTGCACAAGATACGTAGAATATTGATGCAAGCAGTAAATACCACCTAAAAACAGTTTACTACCTTAATACGCATGACTTAAAAGCCATTCAATAACATCATCCCTTTCAAGTTCCAAACTTGAAAGGATTTAGGTGAATCAATCATCTATCCTTTGTTACAGATGTCATGTTAAATCAAGGACATAGAATGATCATTCCTTGTTGATTTAACTTAATCAGGCCTTAGACATCTTGCTCTCAATGAATAAGAGGAACAAATCTCATCTTGACTGCATAAGTTTCTCATAATCACCTTGTGTCACACCTGAACATAGCCTTATGTACTGTCCATTATTTCAGAACAATGAAGAACTAACTCAAGGTATAACATTTGGTGAATATCAAAACCCAATATGCATCTCAGGTTGAGGATACTAAATGATATTCGCCTTTACTCAAAATTACTTATGATCAATCAAAGAGATTCTATGTAGTAAAATTGAGACGCGGGTCAGTCCAATATTTGCATCCCACAATATCTATGAACCTTGGTAGCAACCAATTGCTCTATATTCATACCTTATGAATATCTACCAATCCATGTTCATAATAGTCTTACATTCATATTGTTCCCACAAATATGACCGACTACGGACATTTAGAATAATAAACATATTCATGGATATAAACATGCTAAAAGGGAACATAACTCAAATATATAAAAGAGTTAAATATTACAATTGTTCCATATTTATATGCTAAACAGATCAATTCTAATCACCAGAAATCGAAGTCCTAAGGCACAAGTATGACTCTCATACTTTGCCCTCAACAAGGAGCTTCGTGAGTGGATCAGCAATGTTTTGATCTTTATGAACTTTACAAATACATATCTTTACCCTTTTCAACTCCATCCCTTATGATGTTGAATCTCCACTCAAGTTGCTTAGTCTTTTGATGAGTACGGGGTTCCTTGATTTGAGCAATGCCACCGATGTAATTACCAAAGATTTCTAGGGGGTCTTGAATGGTAGAGACCACCCCTAGATAAGCAATGGACAAATTATCCATGCAGCTTCCCAAGCTACCAATGAAGCGGCTATGTATTCGGATTTTTGTAGTGAACAATGCTACCGTGTCTTGCTTTGAACATTCAAGGACACTTCTCCTCCATTCATAATGGAAGTATACCCCGATTGTGATCGAAAATCATCTCGATCAGTTTTGGAAGCCTGCATCCGTGTAACCCTTTACAACGACTTCCTCTTCAACAGATCCGTATATTAGAAACATATCCTTAGTCCTACTAAGGTATTTCATATACTTTTAACAACCATCCGATGGTTATTTTCTGGTATCTACTTTGTCATACTTAATAAGCATGACTCGTCCGGTCTAGTGCATATCATCACACAAATGATGGATCCTATAGTAGATGTGTATGGGATATCCTTCATTTGATTTTGCTCATCCTATGAGCTTGGACATTGAGACGTAGTCAACACTATCCTCCTTGAATAGGTACCATACCTTTCTAAGAGTTTTTCATCTTGAACCTTTTCAAGATTTTATCAATATATATGCACTTTGGTTTAACCCTATCAACCACCTCGATGTATCCTTATAGATCCTTATTCCAAAATGGGTGGCTTAAACGAGATCTTATATGAAAAACATCTTCCAAGCTAGGTTTTAACACCTTCCAAGGTTGGAATATTATTTTCAAATAGTAGTGTGTCATCAACATACAACACTAAGAATACAATTATGCTCCCACTAGCCTTCATATATAAACAACCTTCTCGATGCTTGTTTCAATCCATAGATTGATCACTTTAACTTATATACATATTAGGATGTCATGGATCGACAAAACCATCATGCTGAACTATATGGACAGTCTCTTGAGATGTCCATTAAGAAAAACGATTTTGACATCCATTTGCCAAAACTCATATTCAGAATATGCAGTTATGGCACAATATCCTAATCGACTTTAGCATTGCCACGGGCGCAAGAGTTTCATCATAATCAACCAATTGAGTTTGATGGAAACCTTATGCTATAAGTATTTGGCTTATAAGTATTCAAGTCTCCATGCATATCTGTTTTCATCTTGGAAACCCACTTGTATCCAACGGTTGGAGTTAAGTGGAGGGTCAACCAATTCTCAAACTTGGTTGTTATATATGAATTGCATCCTTACATTCATGGCTTCAAGCCATTTGTCCCAATCCAAATTAGACATAGAATCTTGGTATATGGTTAGCCAACAGGGGTCAACCACACAACATCCATCCTTGGAATATTCATATCTCTTAGATGAAATACTAACTCTACCAGATTTGTGAACGTTTTGTGTGTATTGATCAACCTCTTGATTATCATCAACAACTTCTTGTTATTGCTAGTGTCAACCATAAGTGTATTGGCTTGTGGATCTTGATCCTTATCAAGTTCCATAGTTATACATATCATTCCTTCGATAAGGAACTCGGTTTCCAAGAACTTAGCCTTTCGAGCAATAAATACTTTTGCTCTGATGAGTCGAAGAATCAGTATCCTATACAGTCTCTAGGATATTCAACTAATCTACACTTTCTTGGTTCGGTTCATATTCATAATATGAGCCTTAAAGAGCAATGCGAAAACCCAAAATGATAAAGATGGTAAGCTCATAGCCACAATAGATTGAACCATATCCAAATAGGTTTCAGTTTCTCCTTTATCAGAATGAAGAACATAGATACTTATGTAGAGTTGATTTTCTACTTCATTATTGAAGATTTTGAACATTTCAAAAGCTTCATACTTATGTGTCATCAAGTGCACACAATAATAGCGACTGTAATTGTCGGTAAAAGTAATGAAGTATCTTTCACCAATATTGTTATTGTCATAAGAGGACCACATACATCCAAATGTATCATTCCTAATAAGTCTTTGGTTCACATTTATCAAATGAAACATTTTTCATTTGTTTCCCAAAGACCATTCTTTTGAAGTGTTTGAATACAATTCTTGTTTATGTGACCAAGATGACTATCTCAAAGATAATAATAACTTAAACTCATTTTAAGTTTCTTGGTGCTTAATGTGTATAATGAGTTATTATAGGATGAATTATCGTGAACCAATTCATGGATATCATTTAAAAAAGGCATATCCTTAAAATGAAATACATCATCCATAAAACTTAATACCATTATTTACAAACTTTAAATCATGATCATATTGTTTTAATAGGAAACATTAATTATGTTCCTAGTCAAACTAGGTGCATAAAAAATGTTTTGAGAACAACTTCCAAACCATTTGAAAGTCTCAAAATAGAGTTTCCCTCTTTGAAGCGCTCATTTCTTTTGAACCCCTTTGCAACAATTGCAAGTATGAGTCTCACATCCGGTATCCAATACCCATGTGTTTGAAGAAATGACATTTAATACAATATGTGAATCATGTAATTTGTATTTGAGGTTTGCCCAACATCCCTCTTGTCTTTTAACTCCTTGAGATAGGAGGGACAATTCTTTTTCATTGTCCTATCTCTCCATACTCAAAGCATGGATCGTTCTCCGTTACCTTAGGCTTCATAAGCTTAGGTTTTTCGAGGTTTCACTTTAACCTTTGCTTTGATGTATTCCTTTCCTTTGGCAATAATTGCCATAGGATCGGGATTGGCCA
The DNA here is from genome assembly GCA_025506515.1 of Flaveria trinervia. NCBI lineage: Eukaryota > Viridiplantae > Streptophyta > Magnoliopsida > Asterales > Asteraceae > Flaveria > Flaveria trinervia. Next base: position 30,366,042 of record CM046450.1, on the reverse strand, counting down.
TTTCTTATAGCCTCCCTCATTGATCGAGAGAATAGGTAGAACCACTCTACCCATCCCTGCCTCGGTTGCTTTGAGCATTGCGTGAAGTTCACCGATGCTCTTGTCCTACCCGTTCATATTACAGTTTATTATGAATGTCTCAAACCTTTAGTTAGGCAATCAAAGATCAAATCCTTGGCCAACTACTTTGAGATAGGATAGTTAAGCATCTTGAGGCAATAAATGTGGCTTTTCATCTTAAGAATCTATAAGATGATATCGATTTGGTTTCTTCCATGTGACATGCATAAGGTGCTCGAACCGTCCGAAGCAATCTACTAAAGTTTGTTGAAGGAACATTTCCTTCAACTAGATTATCATGTCATATGCCCCATGATGCTCCAAACCCTTTTGGAGTTCGGGAATCATATTCCCAACATGAGGTAGGATACTTGCACAGAATACTTAGTGTGCCTAAGCCAATCGTCAAAAGACCTTATCATCAACAGCGTTGGTTGGTGAGGTATGGGATAGTCAAGGACATAGGCCTCTACTCATTCTTGAGAACGATTCTCAAGTTTTGTAATTGAGTCCATAAGGTAATTATGGTTAGGACGATCCCTCTCGAGAATAGATCTCAATGATAGGGAAGGGATGATCGGGGTGGGAGCATTATAGTTAGCAGTCATCATTACAATAATTGACAAGGTTCATTTTAGTGTTTCTGATAAATTTATTTTAATCATTAATACCCTTAAATGTCTCATAGACAATTAACAATTAAAATCTAGAATCCAACGTTACATTTAAATAATGGTGAGGTGACCTTTATCCCATTATTTAAATTAACAAGGTAGTCAACAGTTGACAATTACAACCTATTGCAACTTCTAGTCTTATGTGATCGGTTAAACATCATATGTTTAGTCGGAATGTTTAATCCCATCAACACCATTGTACGCCATGCTTCGGTGACCCTAAGCACATGGTTCCAATTAAAGTCGTCCTACTTACACACACGTGCAAGTTTTCACATACAAGCGGTTAGGTGACCTTTATCCCACAAGTACGTTAGACTCCCCTCAAAGATACAAGTTCCCTACAAGGGGTTAGGTGACCTTTATCCCACAAATAGTTCCCAAGTGATTCGAGTGTCGTGTAAAAGGATGGTGATAGACTTGTTACCAAAGGGATTTAAGTTTCCATTAATTCTAGATTTTGAAAACTCTATGTACCTTGTAATTGCATGCTTACAAATACTTGGTACCCTATGGTTCTTTTATTAAAACCCATTTTATTATGCAATCATTAATCCTTTTAGTAACCATTTATTAACACTTAATGATTAAGAGCCAATTTTATATTAGCTTGTTAAGATCATTTTTATTAAGATTGTATATCATATCCAAATATCACACAAGCATTCACAAAATCACAATCAAACAAGCATAATATAAACAACCATATGTGCATAACCATAGCTACTATTGTGACCATACTTGTTTGCCATCACAAGTGTGGTCATTAGGTCTTCCTAAGGGTTAGCATCAACACAAAATAAGATCACAATGGATCTCCCACTTGATGTCGCATCCTTATGCTTCAAGTCCACTTTGTGTCTTCCTTTTGTGCTTCCTTCCCGAGCATCTTCTTTTACATAATATATATCCTAACACATATTTTCTAGTAAAAGAGAAATACTCCTAATCTATTATTACAACCCAATGAATAAATAGATAAATTATAAGCACAAAACTTACAATCCAATTGAACAAAATAACCAAAACAAGAATGCAACCAAACCAAAACAACACAAGGTCTAGGCTAGGTTATGCACCATCGAATGAACAATCACAAACATCATTCAAAAAACAAAATAAACCCTATCAAACCCCAAATTTTCAGGCAACACAAACTGAAAATTAGGGTTTGTTTGTCCAAACAAACAACAACCAAAACATATCAACCAATTGACATTCCTATCTTTCAAAGTTTAATCATAAGCATGAAGATATAACTTTGAAAGACATGGGGTTTATTAAATCAACCAAAATCAGCCTCTAATAACTTGATAAGTATCCTTTAAAACTGATTTTACAAGGATAATGATGCTAGTTTCCACACAACCGGCTCTAGATGCCATTGTTGGGTTTGTATGTCCATTTACAACTGTTTAACCATTTAAACATATGAAACGCAGCGGAATATACAAATTTAAACATGTTATACTTTCTGAAAATAACTATTATCATGTGAAAACCAACAAACCATAAAAAAAGGATCTTTATTATGTGAAAAGCAAGCATACTAAATAAACAAGAACACCAAATCATGACATAATCATACCATAATAAAACCTTTCAGGATGCTGTGAAAACTGACCAAAAGAAGGCAGAAAAGAGTCAAAAGAAAGGCCACGACTTCAAGGGTAGAAGTCCTCAAGTGTCCATACCCATAAGCCTCTAAGAAAACATCATGGTTGCTAGGATTTGAAGCACCAAAATCGTCCAAAAGGGGCTGCTGAAAACACTTTTCTGCGAGCTCCAAAGGGTGATGAAGACCCTTTTCAACCGAGATCCATATCAAGATTGGAGAGTGTTTTCTTGCTTTTGGTTCTTGCATATGTGTGAGAGAGGAGAGGATGAGTGTGTGTGTGTGTTTTTGGCAGATTTTGGTACCAAAGACTTCAAAAGAACACCAAAGGGAGAGCCCCTCTCAAGGGGGCGACCGAACCCTTTTAAGGTTGTTCTCACTCTTTGCTTTTTCCCCAAAAAGTCCTTATACATTAATCTTTTGTTTAACTAAAGATTAATATATATATATATATATATATATATATATAATTAACCTTTAATTATATAATATACACACACTTTTATTATTTGATGTTATTTAACTAAATTAAACAACATTACAAATAATATCCATGAACAAAATATCCATATAAGTTGTTCAATCTCATATGAAACTTATTTAGAAAACCCATTTTCGAAGTTGGTGTATTTATTTAATTGCAAGATCATATCATCAATTAAATATTATTTGGTGTTTGCTAAGCTTGTTATTGGGTATGACCCGACTTGGATCATAACGTACTAACCACATCAATGTTCTATGTGTCTTGGGCATAGAGAATCCAACAACTTCTTAGTCATGCGAACGGGAGTACGAATGAGTCCAATCGTGCGTATGGGGGATGCGTCTGACCTAGTCGTGCAATTGAGTCAATTGTGTGACTGAACTTACTGGATTTCGAAATTCGTAGGTTTAAGGTGTTTGGACACAAAAACACGGATTTCTTGCTTACCCTAATTGTCGTATGCCGGAAAAACTTAACTTTACGATCAGGAGACGTCTAAAACCCGATTTGACTCAAAAGATTGCATTTTTTAGTGTAAAAACACAATTTTTATATCAAAACGATTGAATCAAATGTAAATCTAGAGCCAAAGCTCTGATACCACTTGCTAGGATCGTGTACTTGACGAATACTAACAGATTTACACGTGTACCAAATCAAATAGTGCGGAATCCTATTTAATTGGCGATCTAACAAGTGAGAACGCACGTAGAATTAAATAAAGATTGAATCTAAATGTTAAGAACGATTAGCAATCCATCTACTACGATCTATGAAGTTGGAACATGTTGCTAGAGGTCTCTGGACGGCTAGGGTACATGTAGGTATCGAAATATTCAAAGTGTCTTGTTTTTGCACAATTTAAGTGGTAGTTATAGGTTAGGGTTTCTCAATCGTGTGACTGGACCATTTGTATGGTTCAGTCATGCGATTGAGTCATGTGGTTGATCCATTCGCACGAATGAGTGTTCAGTCATGTGACTAAGCCTTCAGTCATGCGACTGAGCCAATCTCATGTCACAATCATGCGACTGATCTAGTCTCCTGGTTCATTCATACGACTGGTTCATTAGCATGAAGTTGTTCATGCGTATGGTCCATTAGCATGGGCCAATCGCATGAGAACTTCATATGATTAAGTTTGAATATGTTTCATAATCATTATTTGACTTTGATCTACTCAAACAACGACAAACCTATATAATTAGTTCAATAAGCATTATTACGTACCAATCAATGAAATAATAAACATTATAAGCACAACCACACATTGTATTTCATTAAGTACCCATTCAATTACATATGAGTAAGACAATAAAGACATATTAAATTAAGTTCAGAAACTAGGAACACATGTATCTACATAATTGGTGTGCTCATGTTTAAGAACTGAAATGGTTTTCTCTATGTCCTCTATCTTTAACTTATAATCATTCCCAGCCTTTTTGAAATCAAATTTTAAGATATTCAAGGACTCAAGATGAGATCTCATCTCAAAGTTGTAGGACCTGTATCTATTAACCTTAGCAATACATTATGAGTGCAAAGATGTTCCGATACCTGGCTTAATCATGGTCAGCCATAAGTGCTTGAATTAGGCATGCATCTTCCACCTGAAAGCTTTGGTAAAAGCCTCCTTTTTTAACAGTAACTGGAGCTTGCTGCTTTGGCTTCTTATTCTAGGGAGCTCTCTCATTGTTGTTTGGTTTGGCTTGAGTGTGGCCACTATTTGCTCTCGATGCCTTGCACTCTCTAGCAAAGTGTCCCATCTGGTTGCAGTTGTAACACTTTACCTTGCTTTTGTCCAACCCTAACTTTCCAGTGGCTGCATTGCTAGGAAACTTCCTCCCTGTCCTCCTGTAAAATTTCTTGGCTCTGTGAGTGAGAAGAGCCATCTGCTGGACTATCTCCATATTCTAGATCATCTGGATGGATACAGTCCATGTCTTCATGAGTGAAGAGAAAGTTGCATGTGGATTCATGTAGAGACAAAAGCATGAGTGGAACTTGTCTCTTGGAAGGGACTTCCTTGAGTGTAGCTTTCTCTTGGAGTCTCCAGGAAGGTCATGAAGAGACTTCCTTGAGTTGTCAGGGTAGCATATGAGATGATGTTGAGGTTTTATGCCATCCCTTTCAGTCACATGAAGGGTTGAACTCATTTTATTGCTAGTGTTACCAGATGGGTTTTGAATGTTCATTTCCATCTGGTAACCACTGAGAATTCCACACAATTAAGTTAGATTAAGATTCTTAAGGTTCCCAGTCTTGATAACCACACAGTAGTGTGTCCATTGTCTAGGAAGAGAGGACATAAACTTCCTTAAAATGTCCCTGTTCTCAAGAGTTACTCTAACATCCACTAGAGTATCTACAATCTCAACATACCTAAAGTATTGTTGAGTCATCATCTCACCTACTTTAAAGGTGAAGTATTCAAACCGCTTCTTGTGGAGATCCTTCTTGTTCTCATTGGGTTCAGTTGAGCACTCATACATAAGCTTCAGTGCTTCCCATAGTTGCTTTGCAGTCTTGCACTTCTTAAAGCCTCTGTAGAAAGAGGTTGGAAGAGCAGTTTGAAGAGCTGTCATGGCTCTTTGGTCAATCTCTATACTCTTCCTGTCGTCATCAGATAATTAGTCACAGCCTTTAGAATCATACCACCACCAATAGTAACTAAGGTGCTTGGTGTAAGGTCCTTTAACAATAGAGTCCCACATCCTAGAGTCTTGTGACTGATAAAGCCTTCAATTCTTTGACACCAAGTATCAAAGTCTTCAAGAGTGATCAGTGGAGACTTTGTCATAGTTCCAGTTTCCATATCAGCCTTGGTGATAGCCGCCATTTGAGTTGTTAAGTGTTTTGTGTGTGTGAGGGATCTTAAGATGGTGAGATCTTATATCAAGAGCTTTAGCAGGTTCTGACAACAAATGCACGACCGTTAGAAGGGGTGATGCCCTTTACAACACAACAACACAAGTGAGGATAGTTGTTTAGAACACTTAACATACTAAATATGAAAATGGTTTTAACTATTATGGGAGATGCTAAGAACACAAGTAAAAGAAAGACAGAACAAGATAACAATTGCAAGTATTTGGTTTTCAAGATTGTAGTATATTGCTTCTGAAGTTCTATTACAACGTCTTACAAAGCATTCCTCTAAAGTTACAAGTACTTGAGATACATATATTACATCCAATAGTCGGTTATACTTTAAAAGCTAACTGGATACATAAGACTAGACAACAAAATCAAATGTAGAGTCAAAAGGCAGATTGCCTTTTGACAAGTGACTATGACATGCCCTAGCTAACATACTAATATATTACAAAAACGATAAAGTACATAAAGTAGAAAGCTTAGACTCAAGACATCAATGTACAGTATTCTAAAAGCATGGACCTTTTCACCAACTTGCGAAAGTTGGTGAGTCAAACAGAGGTGGAGCGGAAAGGTGGTTCAACTTTATGGAAAAGTGCATGAGATTATAGCGTGTACATAAATGTTTTCAGAAGAAATCCGTCTTCATAAAATTGGCTTCGGAAGACTTTGTCTTTGAAACTTCAGAAGACTTCATATTTGGCTTCAGAAGATTTTGGTCTTGGCTTTGGAAGATTTTACACTTAGAGTATTTCTGGTGTGAGGTGTAAAACGTTCGAAGCATTTTTACTTCAATAACTTAGTGCATGCATGTAGAGAGACTTTGGAGGCTTTGAACATTTTGAGTGCATCAGACTTGATGGAATCCTTACAATTATTTCTCCTTAAAAAGTTAAAACCTTATTTTTTTCAAATTCCCACCACTCCACATACCATAAATCCAAATCATTGAATAAAGATTTAAACCTTCATCTTCCCGTGACTCCCGTCGGCCTCCAGTCATCCCGTCAGCCTCCTCTCCTCCTGTTGCCAACTCAACAGCCCCATCCCCCTATCGATGGTTGCCGATTTTACGGCCTTGTCTTCTCGTCTTTGGTCTCCCTCCCCTTGGAAGTTGGCACCTTAAGCAGCCTCATCTTCCTCATCGTTCAGCATCGTCTTCCCAAGTTTTCAGCCTCGTCTTCCCTTGTTCTTCAAGTCTGCAACTCACATTAGGTTATGTTATTTCTTGTTAAATTGCTATTTTTTATTCATTCTTGTTTCTTTGTGATGAATGCTTATGTGTTGTGGCACTGCTATTAGTTTATGTATACTAGTTTTTATTCTTTAATATGTTGTTTTACTGATGTTGTTTCTATTGGTGCTAGCAGAAGCTTATATGAAGTTTGTAGTTTAACAATTTAATGTGTGCCAAGGGTTATTGATTCCTCTTTAAAGTCAAAACTGTAACACCTGACCCTCACACCAACAATATTGTCCATTCTGCCCATGAGGAGCTCATAGATTTTCTTTTGGTTGCCCAATTCAAAACTTCCTAAGGAGGTCAGCCATCCCTGGATTGCTCCCACCTGAGCATGCTTAATAGTGAATTTCTCCTCTCATCAATAGCCAATACGCCCAAAACGCGTTGTTGATAATAGAGGCCAGGTATTCCTTCTAAACCAGGAATCTCTTCTGTCTAGGTCGATGTGGGATATGTGTAGGGTGTCACAAGCACCCCCTGTTTGGACTCATCGTCCACGATGAGCCCGAGAAGTCACCATCCGAAGGACACAGGAGTGGCTCTGATACCATTTTGTCGCACCCTCAAAATCCACGTGCGGAGTTTTACCGCGAGGCGTGTGAACAAACCAGGATCACAATCACTAGTTACTCAGAATGACACTATATGCCACATTCAATACAAAACCAACCAAAGTTCAAACGTTTAAAACAATGCGGAAGCGTTTTGTAAATAAGACAAACCCAAAGTAATAAAATGCATAATATGGCAAAACACACGTCATCCCAATGTTTAAAACCCATAAATAAAAGACAAACAAATATGTCTATGAAATAAAGTCTTAGGATGCATGCTGGACCCATGTTGTGCTCCTAATGGCAAGCTGAGTTAACGACCAAAGAATAGCATACTAAAAATGTCAACACAATGGTTGGTCAGTTCAAGAGTTTGCTTTTATCATAAATATTAACAATTGTATAGCATAAGAAGTGTATTGAAATAGATAGCTAATCTATATTCACAAGTAATAACTATAGTGATTTTGCGATCGAAGCTAACTGTGTTTCATTTGTTACCTCCCGTCACGAATTACCAGGTTGTGATGATATTGGTGATTAGGACAAAATTGCACTCATTTGACCTCGAGTCGCATAGGTGGGGCTCGTCAGACCCAGTAGTACTACACAAGATTTCCCATTAGTTACCATTATTAACGATCCGAAAGTGTGAGGACTTTTCAAGGTATTAAGCACTATGTTAAAACATACACAACTTATAATAATAAAATAGTGTTTGAGTACAACTATGATACGATTTAACGATGTGTGATTGATGCTTATGCATGAAGGTATGTATGATGAATGTTATGTATGTATGATGGTGCCTTGTATGGTGATGTTTGTATGTTCATGTTGATGTTCCTTATTATGTATGATTATTTTCCCGTGGCTTTATGTTGAATGTAAATGAATGAAATGAAAAGTATTATGTAACATAAAGTGGAAGATAATGGAAAGAGGAATGAAATGAAAGAATGCATGCACTAATGAAAGAATGAAAGTATGAAAGTCTTACAAGCAACATATGGAGTTTCACACCCAATGAAGGATGTTAGCTCAACTGTGTGCGGGTTAGCTACCCCGGAAGGATGCACACTGGGGTCTAATACTTGTGTTTAACCATATGTATGGGATCCTTGTCACTTGCCCTAGGTACTAGAGTCAGCTTCATGCACAATGTTCGAGGTCTATGAATGACCTCAGGCCTAGTAACGAGCTTCGTACACAATGTTCGGGGTATAGCATATGGCATTGATCCTGAATGAAAGAAAAAAGATAAGTGGTGAATGTACTTGCCCCAAGTATTGGAGTCAGCTTCGTGCATAATGTTAGAGGTCTATGAAAGACCTCAAGCCCAGTAACCAGCTTCGTGCACAATGTTTGGGGTATTGTACTTGTCATCGAAAGTAATGAACCTACGAATGAAAGTAATAAGGTTATGTATGAAAGTGAATGAAAATGACGTACGATGAATGAATGAAACTTAACAAAGGGATGATGAATATAATAATGTTATTATCTATGTGTACGTATGATGTGTGATCATGCACGAAAGTAAAGAACGATTTTAAACAAAAGTAAAGTATGTTTAATTTTAAAACTAGAACTCACTCAACAACACTGAGTTTTATGTGTTTCCAGTTGGCAGGTAATGGTTGCCAAGGATGGCATGGGCGGCTACGTGGCTCTTTTTGATGGCATGGGCGGCTACGTGGCTCTTTTTGATGGCATTGTTTTGTACAATGTTTTTGCATTGTACTGCGAACAAACGATATTTTGTAATGAATGTTGTATTACTTTGCAAAAGCATTTATTATAATGAAACAAAATGTTTGTTTTAATGTTTCCATTGCAATGTTTTATTAAAGTTAATATATATATATATATATATCTATATATATATATATATATGTTTTATATGTGATGATTGACCAGCTGTAAGCGTCCTGGCGACGGGGCTTTACATAATGATAATGAATAATGAGACTCGTGATAGGGGCAAAGACAACCCTTCAAAGGTTACGTAGAACACACAAGTACATAAGTACGTGTACACAGAAAACTTAACAACCCTAGGTTAACCTAGTTGACCCGTTTGACCCGTTGGTGACATATTAGATGGAATATTGTTTAATCATGCAAATCAACTTATCATACACGAATATCATGTAAATTATCCACGTGCATCACATCATCAACCCAAGTTCTACCTAGGTCATCATACCACATTAGATCATCATACACTCATGCAAATCTTAAACTGAAAATGGGATGGAAAGGGAAGTGATGCCAATCCGAGTAGCTGCGTGCCATTAAGTATTTTCTTCATGTTAACCGACATTATGTGCGCATGTTATGTGGTTTATGTGCTTTTAGAAGATTTAGATACTGATATAGTCAGGATAGGAAATGCTTGGGTATGAAGAGTAGAGTAAGTGGCTAATCACAACTGGCCACTGTAATTAGAGACTTACAATACTTGACATAATCTAAGCTATTCCCTTGAATGACCGTGGTAGTGTTTGGATCTTATAGCGTGTTTAGAGGATGGCTGGTTGTAGATCATCGAAAGCTTCACGCGGTGGAGGTCGTGGTGGACGTGATGCGGAACCACGGGTCACGAGAGGAAGGCCTAGAGCCGAAGAGGTAGTTCATGAAGAACCCGAGACCCCTCATCCAGAGGGTGGAGATGAGAGTGCTAACTTGAGAGCCTCAGTGAAGGAGGTTGTTGTGGAGGAGGTGCATCAGGTCATGCAGACGATGTTACCATCTGTGGTGACTAAAGTGATTAAGGCTGTAAGAGAAGGAGAAAGAAGGGAGAGGAATAGGTCCTCAGAATGACGGGAGCCACCAGAGACTAAGACGGTTCTCTCCAATGATGAGGAGAAAGAAGAGCCTGTGGAAGAGGCGACACGACCCTATAACTATGGGGCATTTCAAAGATGCCAGACCCTTACTTTTGATGGTAACGACACTGTTGCTGCTACTCACTGGTGGATGAGAGAGACGAAAGGTATTCTCGACATCAGCGAGTGCCGGGAAGATTAGAAAGTGAAGTTTGCCGCCCACTCATTTGTGGACTCGGCATTATGCTGGTGGGACAACATTGTCCAAGCCAAGGGAAGCAGGGCTATCGGGAGAATGAGGTGGCCAGAGTTGAAGAAGTTGGTGATCGAGGAGTTCTGTACTCATAGGGAAATGGATAAGGTGAAAAGGGAGTTCCTGCAGCTAGAGGCGGGAACAATGACATATCAGCAATACACCACTAAGTTCAACGAAATGGCATGGTTGGTGCCAGATCAAGTGACTCCTTTGTCATGAATGATTAAGAGGTACATTTAGGGCTTGCCGGCGGATATCCGTAGGCACATGATCGCTACCCGATCGAGCATGTTTAGGTCGGCGGTTGACTTGGCCAGGAGGTTGTATGATGAGAGAACCATGGTGGTGGCTTGAGACTTGATAAAGCCTTCAATTCTTTGACACCAAGTATCAAAGTCTTCAAGAGTGATCAGTGGAGACTTTGTCATAGTTCCAGTTTCCATATCAGCCTTGGTGATAGCCGCCATTTGAGTTGTTAAGTGTTTTGTGTGTGTGAGGGATCTTAAGATGGTGAGATCTTATATCAAGAGCTTTAGCAGGTTCTGACAACAAATGCAAGACCGTTAGAAGGGGTGATGCCCTTTACAACACAACAACACAAGTGAGGATAGTTGTTTAGAACACTTAACATATTAAATATGAAAATGGTTTTAACTATTATGGGAGATGCTAAGAACACAAGTAAAAGAAAGACAGAACAAGATAACAATTGCAAGTATTTGGTTTTCAAGATTGTAGTATATTGCTTCTGAAGTTCTATTACAACGTCTTACAAAGCATTCCTCTAAAGTTACAAGTACTTGAGATATATATATTACATCCAATAGTCGGTTATACTTTAAAAGCTAACTAGATACATAAGACTAGACAACAAAATCAAATGTAGAGTCAAAAGGCAGATTGCGTTTTGACAAGTGACTATGACATGCCCTAGCTAACATACTAATATATTACAAAAATGATAAAGTACATAAGTAGAAAGCTTAGACTCAAGACCTCAATGTACAGTATTCCAAAAGCATGGAACTTTTCACCAACTTTTGCGAAAGTTGGTGAGTCAAACAGAGGTAGAGCGGAAAGGTGGTCCAACTTTATGGAAAAGTACATCAAATAATAGCATGTACATAAATGTTTTCAGAAGAAATCCGTCTTCATAAAATTGGCTTCGAAGACTTTGTCTTTGAAATTTCAGAAGACTTCATATTTGGCTTCAGAAGATTTTGGTCTTGGCTTTGGAAGATTTTACACTTAGAGTATTTCTGGTGTGAGGTGTAAAACGTTTGAAGCATTTTTACTTCAGTAACTTAGTGCATGCATGTAGAGAGACTTTGGAGGTTTGAACATTTTGAGTGCATCAGACTTGATGGAATCCCTACAATTATTTCTCCTTAAAAAGTTAAAACCTATTTTTTTAAATTCCCACCACTCCCACATACCACAAATCCAAATCAGTGAATAAAGATTTAAACCTTCATCTTCCCGTGACTCCCGTCGGCCTCCCGTCATCCCATCAGCCTCCTCTCCTCCTGTTGCCAACTCAACAACCCCATCCCCCTATCGATGGTTGCCGATTTTACGGCCTTGTCTTCCCGTCTTCGGTCTCCCTCCCCTTGGTAGTTGGCACCTTGAGCAGCCTCATCTTCCTCATTGTTCAGCATCGTATTCCCAGTTTTCAGCCTCGTCTTCCCTTGTTCTTCAAGTCTGCAACTCACATTAGGTTATGTTATTTCTTGTTAAATTGCTATTTTTTATTCATTCTTGTTTCTTTCTGATGAATGCTTATGTGTTGTGGCACTGCTATTAGTTTATGTATACTAGTTTTTATTTCTTTAATATGTTGTTTTACTGATGTTGTTTCTATTGGTGCTAGCAGAAGCTTATATGAAGTTTGTAGTTTAACAATTTAATGTGTGCCAAGGGTTATTGATTCCTCTTTAAAGTCAAAACTGTAACACCTGACCCCTCACACCAACAATATTGTCCGTTCTGCCCATGAGGAGCTCATAGATTTGCTTTTGGTTGCCCAGGTCAAAACTTCCTAAGGAGGTCACCCATCCCTGGATTGCTCCCACCTGAGCACGCTTAACAGTGAATTTCTCCTCTCATCAATAGCCAATACGCCCAAAACGCGTTGTTGATAATAGAGGCCAGACATTCCTTCTAAACCATGAATCTCTTCTGTCTAGGTCGATGTGGGATATGTATAGGGTGTTACAAGCACCCCCTGTTAGGACTCATCGTCCACGATGAGCCCGAGAAGTCACCATCCTTGGTGAGATATGTCCCACATCCCGAAGGACACAGGAGTGGCTCTGATACCATTTTGTCGCACCCTCAAAATCCACGTGCGGAGTTTTACCGCGAGGCGTGTGAACAAACCAGGATCACAATCACTAGTTACTCAGAATGACACTATATGCCACATTCAATACAAAACCAACCAAAGTTCAACGTTTAAAACAATGCAGAAGCATTTTGTAAATAAGACAAACCCAGAGTAATAAAATGCATAATATGGCAAAACACATGTCATCCCAATGTTTAAAACCCATAAATAAAAGACAACAAATATGTCTATGAAATAAAGTCTTAGGATGCATGCTGGACCCATGTTGTGCTCCTAATGGCAAGCTGAGTTAACGACCTAAGAATAGCATACTAAAAATGTCAACACAATGGTTGGTCAGTTCAAGAGTTTGCTTTTATAATAAATATTAAAAATTGTATAGCATAAGAAGTGCATTGAAATAGATAGCTAATCTATATTCACAAGTAATAACTATAGTGATTTTGCGATCAAAGCTAACTGTGTTTCGTTTGTTACCTCCCGTCACGACTTACCAGGTTGTGATGATATTGGTGATTAGGACAAAATTGCAACCGTTTGACCTCGAGTCGCACAACTATGATACGATTTAACGATGTGTGATTGATGCTTATGCATGATGGTATGTATGATGAATGTTATGTATGTATGATGGTGCCTTGTATGGTGATGTTTGTATGTTCATGTTGATGTTCCTTATTATGTATAATTATTTTCCTGTGGCTTTATGTTGAATGTAAATGAATGAAATGAAAAGTATTTGTAACATAAAGTGGAAGATAATGGAACGAGGAATGAAATGAAAGAATGCATGCACTAATGAATGAATGAATGTATGAAAGTCTTACAGCAACATGTGGAGTTTCACACCCAATTAAGGGTGTTAGCTCAACTGTGTGCGGGTTAGCTACACCGGAAGGATGCACACTGGGGTCTAATCCTTGTGTTTAACCATATGTATGGGATCCTTGTCACTTGCCCTAGGTACTGGAGTCAGCTTCATGCATAATGTTCGAGGTCTATGAAATACCTCAGGCCCAGTAACGAACTTCGTACATAATGTTCAGGGTATAGCATATGGCATTGATCCTGAATGAAAGAAAAAAGATAAGTGGTGAATGTACTTGCCCCAGGTATTGGAGTTAGCTTCGTGCACAATGTTAGAGGTCTATGAAAGACCTCAAGCCCAGTAACCAGCTTCGTGCACAATGTTTGGGGTATTGTACTTGTCATCAAAAGTAATGAACCTACAAATGAAAGTAATAAAGTTATGTATGAAAGTGAATGAAAATGACGTATGATGAATGAATGAAACTTAACAAAGGGATGATGAATATAATAATGTTATTATCTATGTCTACGTATGATGTGTGATCATGTACGAAAGTAAAGAACGATTTTAAACGAAAGTAAAGTATGTTTTATTTTAAAACTAGAACTCACTCAGCAACGCTGAGTTTTACGTGTTTCCAGTTGGCAGGTAATGGTTGCTGAGGATGGCATGGGCGGCTACTTGGCTCTTTTTGGATGGCATTCTTTTGTACAATGTTTTTGCATTGTACTGCGAACAAACGATATTTTGTAATGAATGTTGTATTACATTGCAAAAGCATTTATTATAATGAAACGAAATGTTTGTTTTAATGTTTCCATTGCAATGTTTTATTAAAGTTAATATATATATATATATATACTATATATATATATATATATATATATATATATATTAATATATATATATATATATATATATATATATATATATATATATATATATATATGTTTTATGTGCGATGATTGACCAGCTGTAAGCGTCCCGGCGACGGGGCCTTACATAATGATAATGAATAAAGAGACTCGTGATAGGTGCAAAGACAACCCTTCAAAGGTTACGTAGAACACACAAGTACATAAGTACGTGTACACAGTAAACTTAACAACCCTAGGTTAACCTAGTTGACCCGTTTGACCCGTTGGTGACATATTAGATGGAATATTATTTAATCATGCAAATCAACTTATCATACAGGAATATCATGTAAATTATCCACGTGCATCACATCATCAACCCAAGTTCTACCTAGGTCATCATACCACATTAGATCATCATACACTGATGCAAATCTCAAACTGAAAATGGGATGGAAAGGGAAGTGATGCCAATCCGAGTAGCTGCGTGCCATCAAGTATTTTCTTCATGTTAACCGACATTATGTGCGCATGTTATGTGGTTTATGTGCTTTTAGAAGATTTAGATACTGATATAGTCAGGATAGGAAATGCTTGGGTATGAAGAGTAGAGTAAGTGGCTAATCACAACTGGCCACTGTAATTAGAGACTTACAATACTTGACATAATCTAAGCTATTCCCTTGAATGACGTGGTAGTGTTTGAATCTTATAGCGTGTTTAGAGGATGGCTGGTTGTAGATCATCGAAAGCTTCATGCGGTGGAGGTCGTGGTGGACGTGATGCAGAACCACGGGTCACGAGAGGAAGGCCTAGAGCCGAAGAGGTGGTTCATGAAGAACCCGAGACCCCTCATCCAGAGGGCGGAGATGAGAGTGCTAACTTGAGAGCCTCAGTGAAGGAGGTTGTTGTGGAGGAGGTGCATCAGGTCATGCAGACGATGTTACCATATATGGTGACTAAAGTGATTAAGGCTGTAAGAGAAGGAGAAAGAAGGGAGAGGAATAAGTCCTCGGAATGACGGGAGCGACCAGAGACTAAGACGGTTCTCTCCGATGATGAGGAGGAAGAAGAGCCTGTGGAAGAGGCGACACGACCCTATAACTATGGGGCATTTCAAAGATGCCAGACCCTTACTTTTGATGGTAATGACACTGTTGCTACTGCTCACCGGTGGATGAGAGAGACGAAAGGTATTCTCGACATCAGCGAGTGCCGGGAAGATCAGAAAGTGAAGTTTGCCGCCCATTCATTTGTGGACTCGGCATTATGCTGGTGGGACAACATTGTCCAAGCCAAGGGAAGCAAGGCTATCAGGAGAATGAGGTGGCCAGAGTTGAAGAAGTTGGTGATCGAGGAGTTCTGTACTCATAGGGAAATGGATAAGGTGGAAAGGGAGTTCCTGCAGCTAGAGGCGAGAACAATGACATATCAGCAGCACACCACCGAGTTCAACGAAATGGCATGGTTGGTGCCAGATCAAGTGACTCCTTTGTCATGAATGATTAAGAGGTACACTCAGGGCTTGCCGGCGGATATCCTTAGGCACATGATCGCTACCCGACCGAGCATGTTTAGGTCGGCGGTTGACTTGGCCGGGAGGTTGTATGATGAGAGGACCATGGTGGTGGCTCAAGGCAGCAGGAGGAGTGGTGGTGATCGGAATTGGAATGGGAAGCGGGTTGGACGTGGCAGGGCCACTCCTAGCAACTAAGGTGCATGGGTGGATGACCGACGCGTGGTCACATCCGATGTGGGGCTGAGAAGGTGTGGGAAGTGTGGAAAGGAGCACTCCGGAGAGTGTAGATGGGGTTTGAACGTGTGCTTCAAATGTGGGAAGCCTGGCCATATGGTGAGAGAATGCAAGGCAGGGAGGTGTTTTAACTGTCACGGGGAGGGCCACATGTGTAGGGACTGTAAGAAGCCAATGTATGAAGGTTTGGGAGTGAAGAAGGATGGAGGAGAAGGGTAGAGGGCGAGTGCCAGAGCATTCACAATGATGCAGGAGGAGGCTACGACGGACCCTGATGTTGTGTCAGGTATGTTTCTAGTAAACCAAACTTTAGCCTCTATGTTACTTGATTCTTGTGCTAGTAAAACTTTTATTTTTGCTGCTTTCTATGCTAAATTACCTGTTAGTAGTAGGAGTGTTGATGCGCCCTTTGATGTAAACATTGCCATATGTGATTCTACCAGGATTTCTAAGATGATAGAAGGATGTGACATAGAACTAGAAGGTCACAAGTTTCCGGCTAGACCATTTGTGATGACCTTAGGCGGGTTCGACGTAGTCCTAGGAATGGATTGGTTGGTGGACTACGAGGCGAATTGTTGGTCCATGTGATCGTATTATAGTGCAGGTGATATTAAGAATCATTCAATATCCAACAAATATACTAAACAACAATAACAAAGAGGATTGAACGCAATAAGAACTCATTCATAATAAGACAATGATCAATGACAATCAATAACATAGAGCACAAGGATAATTCTGTGTATTAACTGCTTTGAAATGGTAACATGCAACAATGATAATCGATTAGGGTTTTGCAAGCTTACCTACAATGAGAAGAAACAAAAGAATATATAGCAGTCTATAGTTTTGCAGACAGTTTCGCTATTAGCAAAACTGCACTGCCGAAACTATAGTTTCACCAGGCGAAATAGTAGATTCGCCAGGCAAACAAAACAGCTAACTGTGAGCGAACTTATAGTTTCGCTCATAGTTTCGCTGGACTGCCGAAATACATAAATCTAAGTACTTACAAAAGGAAACTAACAAAAGACGTATTACAAGTAAAGTAAACAAACTAAACTGAAGTGATTCCAACCTATACATGATCTTCAATACTCCCCCTAGGTTGGAACTCACCATCTTCACTCGGCTTGATTAGTCTCTTCAAATCTAGTGACCTTTGTTGCTTTATATTAATCTTTAGCATCTCCTGCAACAGCTCCCTCTGAAGCTTCAACACATGAGTCTTACGGTTTCCTCCTGCATCACTAGCTCCATCAGGATGAGCACTAGCCCTCTCAAACTGCTTGGCCAAATCTTGAAAATCCATGTTAAGGTCATATTAAGCCCTTACCCTCCGGCTAATTTCTTCACCTCTCCCCTCACCCTCTGATCTTGTTTGCTACATTCATAAAGAGACTAGCTTCTTTCCGAGTCTCTTCCCCAGCTCCAGCCTTTATGTGACTCTCACACAACACATATAAATCTTCGTCGCAGAAACTAAAAAACTCCATAGGATCAAAAACTTTAAATTCTTTGCCATTCTTCACCTAATCACAGCTCCCCAGTGTTATTATCATAAAACCATTTCTCGAAATCCTGTAGCTATTGGGGAAGGGGATCAGAAAATCTCACCCTGTTAACTGTCTTTGGTGGTTTAATTCTCAGAACAATTGTCCCTTTCCCCTTCCCAGTCCTTGTCTTTCTTTGACTTTCTCCGTTCTGCCTTCATGTAACCAAATGATTCAAAGTTGTCATTAAGCCCGTTCTGTATTTCTTTCATTAGAAGTGTGGCTCTCTCGCTTAGATGTGCATTCAGAAGTAGTAGAGCTGCCAAACGCCTAAGATCCTATTTAGGAAAGGACTTAAAAGCCTTCCTCTTATGCAAGTAGCTAATATTACCTCCCCTCCTCTTCATCATGAACATTTTCAGGCCGGTTTTATAGGACCAGCTAATAATCTTCTTTTCGGAATCCTGTTTACTCAACCCTCTCATATGTTAGAATAGGGGAGTGATTTCTTCTGGATCCTTCTCTTTTATAAACCATTCAGCTCTATTCATCCCAAACATATCTTCAACATCCTCCCCTTCTTTGCCACATAGATCAACGTCTCTCATCAACATCATAGAACTCCGGTTTAGAATCATAGTCTATGAGTTGTTCATCATCCTTTTCTTTATCAATCACCCTTCCCTTTTTCAACATCCCTTTCCACTGACTTCTCTCTTATTACTTTTTCTCCAACTAAATCCTTCTCAATATCAAGACTAAGTCAACAAATCCAGCCTCAAAAATTTCTTCTTCATTCACTCTTCCAACATCCTCAGCTCTAGCTTCACAATCTCCAGCATGAGTGGTTGCTGCACCAGATGTGCCCTCTCTGCCTTGGATGAACTACCCACATTCAGAAATGGATACTTTGAAGTGTTAGTCAGATCATCTAACTCAGATGGAGTTAGTTGATTAGGCAGGCCGGCTGCAGCTTTCAGATGTGGAATCTCCTCAAATAACTTCTTCAGTAGGTAGTTTTGATCAACAAGCATCTTCTTCATGCCTTCTATCACCTCATCTTTTTGCTTCTCTCGAATCTCTTGATTGGTAAGTTTAGTCTTGATCATTCTCAGTTTGTTTGCCAAAGAAGTGTTAAGATTGCGAATCATGTCTTCATCAAGGTTTCCTCTTTCCTCCCTTCTTTCAGTGAATCCTTCATGTCTCTGTTTAGTACGCCTCTCAGTTTCTACAGTATCGGCTTTCTTCTTCGATCTTCTTTCCTTCTCTAATCTTATCTCTTTAGCTTTTTCATTTATATCTTCCTCAAAATCATAATCTTTCTCCTTAGTATATCTCTTTCTTTTCTTGGTTGCTTCAGATCTCTATGCTCTGGTTCTTCAGCTCTTTTGTTCTCAGATTTATCCACCCGTCTAATGTAACTCATCTCTGGGGAGGGTATATAGTTTCCCAAAGATGGGTGATCTTTCCACTAAAATCGTGGCGTATTGCACAGTAGTTAGCAAAAATGCGGGGGTTCATTTGTACCAGCTATTCACCACTCCATGTTTTGGTACATTTGGTATAAGATCATCAAAAATCATTTGAAGAAAACGAGGATATAACAGCCATTTATCCTTCTTCAAGGCCATCACGTTTTCAGCCATGCATGCAAATATCAGTTTGGCAATGTTGGCCTTCTCTCCTTTGCAACACAACACCATCGCCTTTGCCCAATCAATGTTTAGTCCGTCTGATCCACCTTTACGGTGATCAAGACATATGATGAATACATGAGCAATAAATCTCCTTTCCTTGGACATAAATGACTTCTTGATCTCCTTGTAGGAACCAAAAGCTGGCCCCTCATATCCCATGCTTCTAAATGCCTCGAACACCTCTGAATCTGGCATAGTAATTTCGTCTCCAGAATCTTCTTCTAGTCTCAAAATCCTAGAAACAATCTCAGCAGTAATGGTCACTTCGTGATCCAAGACTTTAGCAGTAATTCTTTGTGAATTTCCTCGTGTATGGTACTTAGCAGATCTCAAGAAATCTCTAATATGAAGATCATAAACGGTGGTCGAATGAGATATGGCATAAGCTATGGTTGATCTTTGCAGCCATCTAATACAGTCTCTGAACCCATCAACCTTAGGATGTGTATCATCCAGAATAGCAGTGATATTATTCCGCTCATCGAACATTACGTTAGCCATTTGATCCTGAGAAAGAGACCAAATAAGTTGAATAAGAATTCAAGGAATTAAGAAAAGAATAAAGGAAAATAAATTAAAAAAAAATAAAGGAAAATTAAATTAAAAAATTGATTGCCGAAAGAATAGTTTCGCAGATAGTTTCGGCGGGCGTAAGTGTAGTTTCGCGAGCTAAAACATGTCAATTTCGCTAAATAGGAAAGGTAGTTTCGATTGGGCGAAACTGTACGAGCTAATGTCCATAGCCGGCGAAACTGAAGCTTGGTCAACGAAATTGTTAGATTCGCTTGGACAGAATAACCTCACAGTTTCCCTGAAATCTAAAGAACTTTCATTCAGTTTTGCTGGATAATCGGTAGTATCGCTGGATGAACAGCGAAGATATCGAAGAGGCACAACCAAATAAACAAAGAATGTGTTATTATTACAAGATTAAAAGAGTTTGAAACTCACATGCGAACTAAATACAACCAATACACATAAGCAACAACCTAAAAGTACTAAATCAATGAAACAGTCACGGTAAAGCCCTAAGAAAGAGGAAAATACGAAAGTGCGAAAGTGTAAGGATATAATTTCGCAGAAGGACATATATAGCAAATAGTTTTGCATGCTGCGAAACTATAGTTTCGCCAGATGAAACAGCAGTTTCGCCAGGCGAAGTTGCAATTTGACCGACGAAATTCAAATCAGAATGACTTTGCTTATAGTGAGAATGTTAAGCGAAATTGCAATTTCGTTTAGCGAACAAAGAGCGAAAGTATAGTTTCGCTGCCATTTTTTTTGTTTTTTTTGTTTGTTTTTTTTATAAAGATATGCAAACATAACAGAGCTCAAAAATGATTAGAGATCACATCCTCAAGATAAATATAGCACAGAGATGAATTAGATCATCGATCGGCAATGAGATCATACTGATAACTAAATCTAATCACAATCTTTGAATGAATTTTGATATTCTTAAACAGATCAATAACGATTGCTGATATGTTTGTCCACTTAAACCCAAGCCTTATCTTTTTCAACAGATAGCATATGATTGTTAAGATTCGATTAGTTGCTTTAGAATGTTGGGACCCCACAATCATTTGGCAAAAACCCTCACCCAACCTCAGGTTTCTTAAATTTTGGTACGATCTTTACAGAGCAAGGTTTGTGCATTAGTGTGCAAGTGAGTATAATCAGAATATTGCATTCAGATACAAAATCCATTTAGATAATGAGATACAAATTAGATCAAATAGGTGAGAGCTCCAGGTCTATACTTACGTATAACAAAGGAGATGACCATTTAATCATGTGCCGATGAGAGCTCCAGGTCAGTACCACCATACAGCAAAGGAGATCATCACTCCAGGTCAGTACCACAATACAGCAGAGGAGATTAGCACAAACACAAGACATATAAATACACCAAACATCACTAATGGATAGGGGTTATATGATTTGTATCATGGTGTGAGAAAGATGAATTCTCAATCCGATTTTTGTCGGGACTTAGTTTTCGTGCAGGCCAAAATGATCGCGTAAATCCAGACATCCTTAAGCATATATTTTAATGTAAATCAAAATGTTGCAGCTTACTTTAATTGTCAGGTTGCGTCTATCAAGCATATCAGTACAGAATCTATTTGTTTGAGCATTATATGTGCTCTCATTTTTTAAATAAGATGTGAAACAGATAAAAACATCATTACTATCATTTCTCATTTTAAGTACCAATCATGCAAAAATTAACATATCTAGAGGATATAAATCGTTTCTCGTCATTTCAAAATTAACACCCTGATTATTGTAAAGCTCCCCGAAAATTATTTTATGAAAGGTTAAAATTATTAAAAAGCTTATGATAAAAAAATTAGAGAAGAAATGAAAAGAGGTTTAAAATGATATTAACCCGAACATAGAGATCAATTCATAAAAATGGGGTTTATCAAAAGTTTTTGTGAAAAGATCTGCTTTTTGATTTTTTGTGTCAATGGGTATATATTGATAAAACCCTTTTCTTGGGCATCACGAATTGCATGAATCTAAGTTTCCATGTGCTTGGTTCAAGAATGATGAATAGGATTTTTTGCAATCCCAATGGCTGTTTCGTTGTCACAAAACAACAGTGTGTGGAGGAAGTTAATTCCGTAGTCAATCACTTGGTGTTGTATTCAAAGAACTTGGAAACAACAACTAGAGGCAGCAATGTATTCTTCTTCTCCTGTAGAAAGAGAGACAGTGGTCTGTTTCTTGCTCTGCCAAGACACCAGACAATTACCAAGGTATTGACACCCTCCGGACACCGATTTTCTATTTAACCTGCAACCATTAGAATCACTGTCAGATTAAGCATGTGAATCAAAATTCCCTCCATATGGATACCATAAGCCTAAACGAGATGAGCCTTTGAAATTACAAAATATTCTCTTCACAGCTTTCTCATTGGACTCTATTGGGGTCGACTGATATCGAGCAGAGTATCCTACAGCAAAAGTAATATCAGGACAACTTGTTGTAAGATACATGAGGGAACCGGTCATAGATCTATAGAGATGAGGATCAACAGGTTTCCGTTCTTATTAGGAGTGAGAAAAGTCTGAGTAGTAAACGGAGTCATTTCAGGAGAGGCATCGTCCATCTTGAATTTCTTCAGGATTTCTTTAATATACTTCTCTGATGAATAAGAATTCCTTCTTGCTTTTGTTCAACTTGTAAACCAATAAAGAAACACAATTCTCCATCATACTCATTTCAAACCATTGACGCATGACTTCTTCTAACTCCCGACATAATAGTGAATTGGTAGATTCAAAAATAATATCATTAACATAAACTTGGACAAAAAGCATTTCACCATTCACTTCCTTTTTGAAGAGAGTCATATCGATGGTACACGAGAAAAACCATTGCTTAAGAGATACAGTGTCATGGTCTCATACCACATCCTAGGTGCTTGATGAAGAGCATACAGAGACTTTTCAAGCTTATAGACTTTATCTGGAAAGTCGAAATCCTCAAAACCTGGTGGTTGACACACAAATATATCCTCATCAATTTCTCCATAAAGGAAAGCACACTTAACATCCATCTGAAAGACCTTGAAATGTTTATAGGCAACATGAGCGAGAATGATCCTGATTGCTTCAAGACGGGCGATAGGAGCGAAGACTTCAGTGTAGTCAATCCCTTCTTCTTGAGCAAATCCTTGAACAACCAATCTAGACTTGTTACGCACTACCACACCACGATCATCAGGTTTGTTTTTTAACACCTATTTTGTACCAATTGGGCATTTATTGGGAGGCAAGTGAACTAAAGTCCAAACTTTGTGCTTCTTGAATTGTTGAAGCTCCAATTGCATTGACTCCACCCAGCATGGATCCTGTAGAGCAGTATGCACATTTTTTGGGACAATTTGAGAGATGAAGCAAGAAAAATGGCATACATTAATCAAACCAGATTGACTCCGCGTCCGGACACCATTAGTGATTGAGCAAATAAGATTATCAAGAGGATGATCTTTCAAAGATTTGAAATCTGTGTCTAAAGGTAAGATGTTTGGAGAAGTTTCACTCACAGATTGTGAATTATTAGATAAAGGTGAGAGTGATGGAACAAGCTGAGATGGGATAGAAGTGGATGATGAAGGAAGAGATATTAAAGGTGTAACAGGTGGTGGTGAAGAAGAAAAGGGTGTTGGACAAAGATCAAGTGATGGAGAAGATTATCCAACATCAGTTGAAAGGGTATGATGTGTTACGAGGTGGAATGGATAGGTGATGGAGTTGAGGAGATAATATTGGTTTGAGCATTTGGATTTGATGTATCATCGTTGAAACTGGAAGATTGAAGGTAAACACAGTATCGGAGTCAAAGAACCATGCTGGTTCAGATTGAACATCAGAAGAGTTAGATTCCTGCCAATCAATATAGAACGGCTCTTGAATGATACGTGTTCTCTTGTTATAAACTCGATAGGGCTTTTGAGAAGAAGAATATCCGACAAAGTAACATTCATTAGACACAACACCAAACTTTGTCTTTTGTGATTGAGTATTCAGAAAAGTGCAAGAACATCCAAATGGTCGAAAGAAGTCAGTTAAAGGTTTCTTTTATGAAAAAGTTCATATGGAGTCTTCATCTTATCCTTAACAATCAACACTCGATTTAGAACATATGAGGCATAATTTACTGCTTCATCCCAGAACATAGTGGGTAAAGAAGATTCAATCAGCATTGTACGTGCGGCTTCAATGAGAGTGCAATTCTTTCGTTCAGCTACACCATTCTGTTGAGGTGTCCTGGTGGCACTAAACTGTCTCACAATCCCCTTTGAGCACAGAATGAATCAAGAATCTAATTTTTGAATTCAATGCCGTTGTCGCTTCTTTGACCCATAACCTTTCTGTTGCTTATTGTCTCGATAGAAAGAATTAATCTCTGTAATTCTTCAGCAACCTCTCCTTTGTGTACAAGGAATCTCACCCATGAATATCTAAAGAAATCATTTGTAACAACAAGGCAAAAAGATTTTTTAGCAATAGATTTAACGCTAATTGGGCCAAACAAATCATTATGTAACAACTCGAGACGACAAGTTATCCTATTCTCATGTTTGGGCTATGTGGTTTTTGTGTTGTTTGCCCTTGGCACACGCCATACATTTTTCGTTAACAGAAAAATCTTTTGAAGGGAGTCATCTCACGAGATTGTTTTTATTAATTTGTTTATTATTTTAAAATTAATGTGGCCCAATCGACGATGCCATAAGAGAGATTCAAAGGTTGAAGCTTTAGAAAGAAGACAAGTTGCAATAGAATTTGACTCGCTCGAGTTCATATCAAGAAGATATGTGTCATGTTTTCTTGGATCATGCATAAGAATCAAATCATCTGGAATATCAATCTCTGATTTTAAAAATAGACATGCATCAGATTTAAACAAGACAGGAATGTCTTTATCGCATATTTGAGAAACACTCAGAAGATTAAATGCCAGCTCAGAAACAATAAGGTTTGTGTCTAGGTCTGTGATGTGATGAGGTAAGAATATGATCAATGATAATTCCCACATCACATTCAGATACACTAGAATCAAAGTCACTAAATGTCTCATACATGCCACGAGGTTGAAGTTTATTTGAACATGAATTATTATTTATAGAAATGGATGAATGTTCGCCCGAGGTACCTGTAGAACTAGTTCCACTGGTGCTAGTTTCAGACGAAGAGGTAGTTCTCTCATTAGATAAAGACATATTTGATGGAGTGAAAGATGGAATAGGATGAGAAAATAATTTTTCAAAACAATTTGTTTTAATTTGCTCAGTTGATTTTGTAGAAAGATCAGTTGCATCATTATCATCACCAGAACAAAAGACATCACCACAATGTACTAAATTGAAAGATGAAATAGAGCCATCATGAGAACATGAGACACTAGAGTCTGTTACAGGAGAACTAGAAACAAAAATAGAATTTAAACTAGACTTGGGATAAAAAAACAAACTGCTGACAAGCAGGTGTACTAATACTAGTTCATCCAAGCCCACTAGTTGGTCCATAGTCGTAGTCTTCACAAACATGCTTAGAGTTAACATCCTCTAAATCCGCAGACATACTATCAATATCTGTTTTGATTAAATCATTTGAAGGATGAGGACATGCATAGGAGAATAACAGTATGTACTAGGCGGAGGATAGACCTTTACGTTTTCATAACCCAATCCCATTTTAATCCTATCTCCCCGTTGAGATTTACATAGATCATCATGTTTCATTCTTGATATGGTCCACTTGTCTAACTTTGAATGAAGTTTGCTTGTTTCAAATTCAGCAAGGGCAACTCTTTCAGTCAAAGTGTTAATCTCAATATTTCTTTCCAAAACAATTCGTTCTAAATGATCATTTTCTTTTAAAGCCTCATTTAATTTAAAAAAGTATTTTGATTCATTGATTTTAAGTTCATCAATTGATTCACTTTAAATCTTTTACATTATCAATTAACAGTCTATTAGCTTTATAAATCCCAAATAATCTAATTTTACAAGCAGATGAGCACATATCCTGAATTACCTCATATGGAAGTCCCATCACCATCCTTTCAGTAGCTAAAGCCTTTTCACATTGGCACACCGGAGTAGTTGACTTCTTTTCCTCAATGGTGGCAGCATCATCATCATAATCCTTTCTTTGCCCGGTGCTGAACTTCCTTCCTCCTTAGACCTACAGATTTACATTCCCCTATTCAGCATCTTTCTTTTCTTTCTCATTCACAAATGACGCATCTTCCTTTTGAATTCCTTGAAAAGGTCAAATCCATCTTTACCATCTTCCTTCTGATTCCAATAAGCTCAGTATGATTTATCTCAGTTATTGTTTCCTCAACCTCAGCACTCCAATCAAAGTTGGAAATCAATGCAGTCTCTTTTTTATGATTCACATCTTCCTTCTCTTTCTCAGCTGTTAATCTTGGAACTCCTGAATTACTAGAATCGGTGACAATTGGAGATGGACATTCACGTTTGAAGTGTCCCAATTGTTTACAGTTGAAGCATCTCAATTTGTACTTATCAAATCCCAGTTTTGAATTAGATGTTCCACCACCTATGTTCTTTCGTCCAGTTCTTTCCATAAATCTTCGAGCTCTAAGTGTCAACATAGCCATCTACCATTGAATATCAGTTTCTTCAAGATCATCAGGATCCACTTGATACATGCCTTCTATAGTCATTCCGTTACATTTCAACTCTCCAGCTACAAGTGCTTCATAGCTTTGAAAAAGCATTCCAAAAAAGCCATTGTTTCTGATGTGATTGAAGTTTCAACATTGGCCTTAGAATTACCTAGATCTCTTCCAACACTAGTGTTTCCACCTGAGAAATTTCTTGTATTAATTCCTCCTTGAATTGAATTCCGTATTTGAGAGCTTGCAGCGGATGACAGTAAAGTAGCATTTTGTGAAAAACCAGATGTGGGCATCATAGTCTGCTTAAATTCCCCTCTCTTCATGTCCAACTCAAAGGATTTCAGCTTATTGATAATATCCATCAGTTTATAGTCTGTGAACCCTCTTTCTTGTTTAAGTATCCTCACCTGAAGACTCCACTAAGATGGGAGAGAATCTACAAGCCCGTTAACTGTTCACTATTGGAAAGCTTTTCATCATACTTCTTTAAGGTGCTTGAAACAACAAGAAATGATTTGTGAGATTTTTCAAACTCTCGTTATGTATCCAACAAAGGAATTGAATTCCTTCTCAGCCAAAATGCTCTTATCCTTTACCAAATCTACATTGCCATCATAAAACTCACATAGTGCATCGTAAAGAGATTTAGCATTTTTATGCTCTGCAAAACGATTGTAAATGTCTGGTGCCAGACAAAGAGATAAAGCACCAAAAGCCTTTTGATCACGGTCGATCAACTTCAAATCCTTTTTAGTGAAGGAGGATGGGTCCTTATTTGGAGAGACAACATCACCAACAGTAACCATGGTATGTGAGGACTAGAAATAATTGATTCCCATTGGTTGTGATCAGTGTAAAAGAAGAAGGCTTTGAGACTTTTCTTCCAATCTTCAAAATTGTTTCTATTAATGAGTCTCGGAGGCCTATTGGGAGCAACACTTTCAAGATCGGCAAGTGTGAGTGATGTTAACTTAGACATGGTAGTTTCGTAGAGATTGATGTAGTTTCAGCAAAAGAGAAGATAATTTCGCTGACACTTTTGCAGATAATTTCGCAGAAGTACTACTTTCACTGATACTTTCGCAGAGGAAGCTAATTTCGATGACAATTTCGGCAGCAATTTTGCTAGTGATTGTCACAACAGGCTTAGTTTTGCTGGTAAGTTCGCATGAAACAAGCTTGAACTTTCATTCAAAAACACTTTCAGCGGTAATTTTGCTTGTTAATCCATTATAATCACTAATGAAGTTTCATTAAAAAATACTAGTTTCGTAGAACAACTAAAGAATGATTTCCATAGCAATATAACCCATAGTTTCACCGGAAGATGATTTGCAGTTTCGGTGAGAGAACAGCAGTTTCGCTGATCAATCCAAAAACCCTTTTTTAACACATAAGCATTTTGAAATCATCAAAAACTCAATGGATTATAGATGTGATGATTAGCAAGGCTTCCACAACCAAAAACAAGGTAAACTCAATCAATTTCCACATAAAAAACATCCAATAAGGGACTGAAAATGATTGAAAGAAGATATTGAACAAAAAACACCAAAAACTCAACAAATCATGAGCACTAAGGCTCTGATACCATATTGTTGGTCCATGTGATCTAATTACAGTGCAAATGATATTTAGAATCATTCAATATCCAACAAATATACTAAACAACAATAACAAATAGGATTGAACACAATAAGAACTCATTCATAATAAGACAATGATAAATGACAATCAATAACATAAAGCACAAGGATAATTCTGTGTATTAACTGCATTGAAATGTAACGTGCAACAATGATAATCGATTAGGGTTTTGCAAGCTTACCTACATTGAGAAGAAACAAAGCAATATATAGCAGTCTATAGTTTCGCAGATAGTTTTGCTGTCAGCAAAACTGCACTGCCGAAACTATAGTTTTGCCAGGCGAAACAGTAGATTTGCCAGGCAAACAAAAAAGCTAACTATGAGCAAACTTATAGTTTCGCTCACAGTTTCGCTGGACTACAAAATACATAAATCTAAGTAATTACAAAAGGAAACTAACAAAAGACCTATTACAAGTAAAAGTAAAAAAACTAAACTAAAGTGAGTCCAACCTATACATGATCTTCACGAATATTGTGTGCCGCAAGAAGATGATCCGGTTGGCAGCGCCTAACGGGAGTTCGGTGATGGTTTACGGTGATCGAGTCACGACGATTCCGAAAGTGATTTCAATGACGGTGGCGGGAAAGTGCATGAGGCGTGGATCTAGTGCCTACTTGGCCTACGTAAAGGATGTGGATAAGCCAACACCACAACTAACCGATGTGCCGGTGGTATGTGACTGTCCAGATGTGTTTCCTGAAGACTTACCAAGAGTGCCACTAGACCTCGAGATTGAGTTCCAGATTGACTTGATACCGGGTGCCCAACTGTTGCTAAGGCACCGTACCATTGGCTCCGACGGAGATGAAGGAACCGATGGAGCAATTGCAGGAGCTGCTTGATAAGGGGTTCATTCAACGTATCTCTCTTTGGGGTGCTCTAGTCTTATTCATGAAGAAGAAGGATGGTAGTATGAGGATGTGTATCGACTACCTGGAGCTGAACAAGTTAACGGTAAAGAATTGGTACCCCTTACCAAGGATTGACGACTTGTTTGATCAGCTCCAGGGTGCCAGTTGGTTCTCAAGGATAGATCTTCAATCTGGTTATCATCAGTTGAAGGTGAGGAACAAGATATTCCTAAAACAGCTTTTCGCACGCGTTATAGACACTACGAGTTTCTTGTTATGTCTTTTGGTTTGACCAACACGTCAACTGCTTCTATGGACCTAATGAATCGAGTGTGTCAACCGATGTTAGATAAATCAGTGATTGTGTTTATTGATGAATTCCTTATTATTTCAAAGAGCGAGGATGAGCATACCGATCACATTCTAGAGGTGTTGGAGACCTTGAGAAAGGAGAAGTCGTATGCTAAATTCTCCAAGTGCACATTCTGGTTGCGTGAAGTTTAGTTTTTGGGTCATGTAGTGAACCCTAAGGGGATTATAGTGGACTCGACAAAGGTGGAGGCAATGATGCAGTGGAAGTCACCAAAGATGCCATCCGAGATTCGTATTTTCTTAGGTTTGGCGGGCTATTACCAAAGGTGCATTCAAGACTTCTCTAAGATAGCTTCTCTGTTGACTAAATTGACCCGCAAAGATGTGAAGTTTGCATGGGGTCAAGATCAGGAGAAGGCATTTGAGGAGTTAAAGGTGAGGTTGACTCAAGCTCATGTCTTGTCGTTACCCGAGGGAAGCAAGGATTTGGTGGTTTACTCAGATGTTTCCTACTCAGGTTTGGGATTGTGTTAATGTAGAGAGGGAAGGTTATAGCCTATGCATCCCGACAGTTGAAGATTCATGTGGTTAATTATCGTACTTATGATTTAGAGCTACAGTCATGGTCTTCGCGTGACAGATATGGAGGCACTACCTATACGGGACGAAGTGCACCATATTCACTAACCACAAGAGCTTGAAGTATTTCTTCGAGCAGAAGGACTTGAACATGAGGCAGAGGAGATGGTTGGAGCTCATTAAGGATTATGATTGTGAGATCCATTACCATCTGGGCAAAGCCAATGTGGTGGTGGATGCCCTTAGGCAAAAGGAGAGACCCGAGCCAATTCGGGTGAAGGCCTATCAGTTGGTTATGACCTCTGATGTGATGAAGCATGTTAAGGATTTTTCAAGATGAGGCATTAAAAAGATCATCTTAACTCTGAAAGAATGAGAGGTCTGGTCGCGGAGTTGGGTGAAAACACCTCAGTGTGAGGAGCCGATTCAGACGCATGTGGATTCCACGTTTTGGGGATCTATGTGTGAAGATTATGGATAAAGCTCATAAAACTCCATACTCTATTCATCCTGGTGCTACAAATATATATCAAGATATGAAGAAATATTATTGGTGGCCGGGTATGAAACGTGATGTGGCGAAGTATGTAAGTAAATGCCTTACTTGTTTACAGTTGAAGGCCGAACATCAAAAGCCATATGGGAAGATCCAACATTTGGATATGCCAGAGTGGAAGTGGGAGCGTATCACGATGGACTTTTGTTACGAAGCTACCGCATACCGCGCGAGGGTATGACGCTATATTGGTGATAGTGGATCGTTTGACGAAGAGTGCTCACTTCTACCGATTCGTGAGACATATTCATCAAGAGGTTGGCGACTCTGTTCATCAAGGAGATTGTAACTTGTCATGGTGTGTCGGTGTCTATTGTGTCTAATCGTGACACCTAGTTTACATCTAAATTTTGGAAGAAATTCCACAATGCAATGGAGATGAGGTTACATATTAGCACAACTTATCATCCTCAGAAGGATGGTCAGTTAGAAAGAACGATTCAGACATTGAAAGATATGCTTCGGGCAAGCGTTATTGATTTTGGAGGAAGTTGGGATGACCACTTACCATTTGTAGAGTTCGCCTACAACAACAGTTATCATGCCAGCATTGGTATGCTCCCTTATGAGATGCTATATGGTAGGAGATGCAGAATGCCTGTGTGTTGGGGTGATATTGGCCATAAAGAATTAAGGAGTGTCGAGGTGGTCGAGGCTACGACCGAAAAGTTGGAAAAGATCAAGGCATTTATGAAGGCAACTAAAGATAGGCAAAAGTCGTATGCTGATAAACGACGTAGACCGATTGAGTTCTAGGAGGGAGATAAAGTTATATTGAAAGTCTCACCTGGAAGGGCATCATTCGGTTTAGGAAGCGGGGCAAGTTGAGCACAATATACATGGGGCCTTTCCGAATCATTGCTCGAGTAGGGGAGGTGGGCTATAGACTAGAGTTCCAGATGAGTAAAGTGGGATTCACCCGACAGTCCATGTATTGCATCTGAGAAAGTGTTTAGTAGACGAGAATATGATTGTACCACTAGAGGATATCGAGGTAGATGAACAGTTCAGTTAAGTGGAGCAACCAGTGGCGATCATTGATCGAAAGGAGAAGAGTTTAAGGAATAATGTGGTTCAGCTTGTGCGTGAACAATGGAAGCACAGGAGGGGCTCTGAGTCTACGTGGGAGATTGAAGAAGCAATGAGACAACATTACCCACGATGGTTTGAGGAATAGCAAGTTTCAGGGACGAAACCTAAATAACGGGGTGGACTTGTAACAGCTAGTTATTCTTTTAAAGTTATTAAAGAAAGAATAAAGTAAAGAAAAAGAAAGAAACACCACTTTACCTAAGTTGAGGGGTAAAAAGTGTCAAAATGACAAAAAGGTTTAAAAGTTAGTGATAAAGGTAGCATGGCCACCCATCACACTCTCTTCATACTCAATTTCGAATATTTTTAGAGAGAGATAGAAGGGAGAGCAGAAACTCTAGGGTTTTTGAAGAACAAGAGCAGGAAGTTGAATTCATTATAAGAATTCATGATTTTAAGATGATCTTAACTGGCCTTAGCCTCGGTTATATGTTTATGTGTGTTTATATGTGTTCAAGAGTGCTTTTTGGTGGGTTTTTAGGAGGTTGAACTCAATTGCAAATGGGTTTTGAAAAAGTCATAACCAAAGGCTGCTAATATGAGTTCTAGGACCCCCTTTTTACTTGTTTTAAACTACTTTGGGGCTGGAAATACATGTATGTAACTTTTTATAAAAGTGGGTTTCTTACCCGTATGTTTATGTGTATATGTTTGCGGGTGGGAATTGATTTTGGGCAATGTATGTGTTTGATGTTGTTATGGTTATGTTTCTAAGTCTTAGTATGTATGATTTAAGCTTAGAACAAGTTATATGATATTTGGGGACTGATTTATGATGTTTAGGATGATTTAGACAGCCCATGCGCCCAACTGAAAATAACAGCCTAAGTGTCCCATATGCCTAAAACCTCATGTGCCCAAATAGTGTTCATGTGCCCAGAATTAGGCTTAAATTTACTAAGTATCCAAGCGCCTAGACAGCCCATGCGCCTAGGCACTCATCCGCCTGCTTAGTACCCATGCGCCTAGATTTGCCAGAAATGACTAAGTGTTTCTCATGCGCCTAACTAGTACCCATGCACCTGAAAGTTCCCCATGCGCCTAAGTATTCCCCATGCGCTCGGAAGGTCATGCGCCTGAATAGTTCCCATGCACCTAAAGAAGAAACTGTTAGGATCGTGTATTGAACGAAATACTAACTGATAAACATGATACCGAATTAAATAGTGCGGAGTCTTATTTGATTGGTGATCCAATTAGTGAGAACGCACGTAGAAACAATTATGGATTGAATCTAAATGTTAAGAACGATTGGGAATCGATCTAGTGCGATCTATGAACTTGGAACAGGTTCTTAGAGGTCTCTGGACGGCTAGGGTACGATTTAGTACGTAGGTATTCGAAGTGTTATGTTATTCCATGATTTAAGTGGTATTTATAGGTTAGGGTTCTCATTCGAGTGACTGAACCATTAGAATGGTTCAGTCGTGCAATTGAGTCATGCGGTTGATCCATTCGCACGACTGAGTGTCCAGTCATGGGAATGAGTCACCAGTCATGGGAATGAGTCAATCTCATGTTACAATCATGCGACTGATCCAGTCTCCTGGTTCAGTCATGTGACTGGTTCATTAGCATGAAGTTGTTCATGCGTATGGTCCATTACCATGGGCCAATCGCATGAGAACTTGATATGATTTAGTTTCAATATGTTTCACAATCATTATTTGACTTAGTTCTATTCAAACAACCACAAACCTATATAGTTAGTTCAATATAAGCGTTATAACATTCCAAGCAATGAAATATTCACATTATAAGCACAACCACACATTGTATTTCATTAAGTACCCATTCAGTTACATATGTGTAAGACAATAAAGACATTTTACATTAAGTTTAGAAACTAGGTACACATGTATCTACAAACTCCCCTTGGACCTAGTTTCATCTACTGCCTTACATTCTTCATAAGCTCTTCATACTTCTTGTACTTCTCCTCTCTTATGACTCCTGCATGTATTTTAAAAGCAAAGCAGAGTCCTATCACATTCTGGAATTGGAGAGCTTGTACAATATCCTGTGAGTCACAGAATAGTGGCCACTTGTATAAGGTGTAAACATTATCGATGACAATTAGTGAGCCACATGGGGTCAAACACCCTGATAGTTTCCATAATACCATTTCTGTTCAATACTATGACCGCCTCTCCTGTTCTCCAATCGTAGTACAACCACTTGAAGTATGGAGTGAAGTCTCGTGGCATCTCTCGAAGAGGGATTCTAGACATCGTGCGCGGAGGACGCCACTTTAGCACTATTTTCAGTTTCCCAGTTATGGCATCAACTTTAGATCTCCTGATATACCTCGTTGGTTGTTGAGGCTTGAATTTGACCCAGCGGGTGTGGTACTCTCTTTTTAACGCTGCTTCAAACCAGCCTGACATCTTACGAGGGTCAGCATATAGCAAATTCAATTTTGCTAACTGGTTAAGCTCAAAACCTGGAAGAGTCTTCAGATCGTGTGGAAAATCTGAAGTACTCGATCCCTTTCTCTCTTTTAACAGCATAGACGTTAAGATCTTCAAAATAGGCCCACACAATAATTTTTCTTGACACCTTGTGATGCTTTTTCACTTTATAGAGTTTGATGTAGACATTTGACTTTGGAGCACTACACTGGGCTCTAACTTCTGCAAAACACGCTGCCCATTCACCCTTTCTGATATTGATGTCGACGTCTGAGGCTTGGGCCTTGTCTTCCTTCTTTTACGACTCTTGCTCCATTTTATCCAGAGTTTCAAAAGTTTCACTAACAAGGGACTCACCCAGATTAGAGAATACATTTCCCTCCTTGTCAGCGTACTCTAGATAATTTTGAGCAGTGACATCTTCAATCTCCATTTCATCGACATCATTAAGCTCATCGTCACTGTCAATGTCCACCATAGGACCATCCTTCACTATCTCGTCGGGATTCAGTCTAAACATCTCAGCAAGTTGCTCATGAGTAAGGTCGTGGATTATTTCTCCTTCTTCAGGAGTGTAACTCACGGACCTCCTGACTATCCCTTGCAAATCAAGTATCATTGTGAGTTGAGACTTGATCTGTTAAAGGGGACCAACACCATATTCATCTTGCTGAGATGTGTGATCTGCTTGATTTAAACATATAAACACATCATACATCAGTCAATAATCAAAACATAAACGCATTAACAAAATATAACATTATGTACATTAATTTGATACAATATTCAAATGCACATGATTTTAAATAACATAAACAACTATGCATTACTCCTGTCTTGAATCATGTGTTCCTCTGCTGACGGGCTGATGTAGATGCACCTTTGTCTTGAGCTTTCTTGGTCCGCCTTTCACTTGCTGATGTGGCACCCATAGCCGATGTATCTTCTTCTCCTTCATCATTATCATCATCACCTGCATCAACATCATCACCTCCCTCTATATCTTCACCTTGATCATCACCATCATCTTCTTCGTCATCACTGTCATCATCATCACCATCATCTCCATCTCCTTCTCTGATCTTTAGTGGCTCGTCCTTTGATCATTTAAGCCTCAACATGATGGTGTTGTTAGTAGCCTCCAACTCCTCTATTCTCTTTGCTGAGTGGACATGTTGCTCCTGCAGTTGGGACATCTCGAGAATCTGCGCAGCCATCTGCTCAATCAACTGTACCTGCTGAGATATCTGCTGAGATTGTGCAGCAGTAAGCTCTACTAGCTGACGAATCTGGGCAGTCTTCTCGTCATCGGCTGCCAACAGCTTCAGCACCATGTGGTTTAGAGCTGAGAGCTGTTCCTCTACCCCACTAGGGGTAGAGATGAGGCTGATGGAAATAAGGGGTATGATGACGGTCCTGCTGGGTGGCTAGAGGTGGTGGTGGTGGCTGTGGTGAAGATTAGGGGTGGTATAGATGTGGGTGGTGCTGGATGAGCTATAGTGGTGGTGGATGGGACGTGGGTAACTGGTGGAGTGCGTGTGGTAGTGGTGTGTGAGGTAGTAGAGGTGGTGGTAGGTGGTGTGGTAGCAGTAGTGGTGGTATTAGTGGAAGGTGTGGCGGAGGTAGTGGCTGTGGTGGTAGATGAGGTCAAGGTGAACTTCAATCTCTTCCCCTTCTTGCCGTGGGGTTGTGCCATCCTCTTCTTCCTTGAGCCTCGAGACACAAAGGCTCTCCCTGGCTTCTGGGCGGGTCCGGGGCATATGTGGGATCTGAATCAGTAGCAGCATCCCCGGACTCCCCTAGGCATCCACCAACCGCCCACAACCCTCTCTCTGTGGCAACCTCTCGGCTGCCCACAGTCCTTGTGAGAAGCTCTTTACAACTCTCTACCTCCATATATAGAGGACAAAAGTCCTGGTGAAAGCTGGCAGTAGTGGAATCAGTAGGAGATGGAGATGTAACATGAGTAGTGGGGCCCCTAGAAGGAGCGGGCCCAGAGTCTCTGCCGGTATCACCGTCATCTTTGGAGTCATCAGATGGTAGAGCAATTTGCTCAACATCTGAGTCACTCTCCTCATGGCACCACTTTCGCCTACCTGGCACGACATAATCAGCCTGGGCCAGATGCTCGATGAGTCCTTCACCGAGGGTTTGACCTGCTTTCCCCGGTAGACCTTCATGCGGCCTAGTGTCATGTCATCCATTACCTCCAACGACACCGCATCTTGGCTCTCTTTAGGTAGAGAGGGCAGCTTCTCATCAATGATCATTGGGAGAACCTAGGGTGCATGCAAAAACTCCCTTTACCTTTAGCCTCAGATTCTCTATCAGGTAAGAGAATGTCATACTCGAGAAGCTGAAAGGGTGGTTCAGCACCAGTGCCACGTAGGCATTTTGAATCTGGTTTGAAAGGTCATCAAACCCACCCCTTCTCGAAGCCAGGCACTTAAGGATGACATGTGCCAAGTATTTGTACTAGGGACACAGGTTGATCTTGTTGAGCACACCTGAATTAATATCCCTAGCGTACTTCATCCTTAGCAAGCACCCTCTCATTGTCAGAGGGTGAAGTCTGGTCGGTGATCAGCATCATCACCCAAAGCAAGTACACGTCGTATATCCTCAGCAGTCACCTCGATAAGACAAGACACCTGGAATCATAGATCTATAAAACAAGACACATAGACATTAGATCACCACACAACAGGAATCATTTAAAGTTAACTTGTTTGAATCCGTCTGGTTCAATCATGCGATTGAACCATAAGACTGAATTCAGTCAGTTGACCTAACAGGCGACTGAATAGAGTCGGTTGACTGAACATGCGACTGAGTTCAATCAGGTGACTGAACCTACAATTGGTTCAGTCGGCCAACTGAGCTCATTCGTGTCATTCATTCGACCGACTGATTTGACCAACTCAGTCGGGCTATTGAAGTTCATCCTGGTGTCCAGTCGCATGACCCACTCTTCGTTCAACTGAAATTTGAATTTGGACCAAATCTTGAAATTAGACGTCTTTTTGGTTCCTTCGACTCGTAATCATTATTTTAATAACCTAATAACCTGATTTTAAAATTTGACGTAGTTTAGTTACGTTATTTGTCCTTTCTCAGTTTCGGTTCTTGTAAGGGCCGAAAATCACAAATTAGGATTCAAAACACACAATCTTTAGTTAGATAACACCGCATGTACCTGTATAACAACTGAAGATCATCAGTATATCGAAATAATGTGAGAAAATTGGTTAGTGAAAATTTCAGCAGAGTAACGGTACGCTGTGCGATTTAGGGCGAATGATGGGAGATGAGTTTATGTGATTGACTATGGCCCTATTTATACTGAATCTGATTTCAATTGGGTGACTGGACCCATTCGCTCTATTCATTCGGGCGATTGGACCTCAGTCGTGTGATTGGTTTAGTCGATCATATTCAGTCGGCCGACTGGATTTCAGTCGGCCGACTGGATTTCAGTCGGGTGACTGACTCATTCGCACAGCTCTAATCGGGCGACTGGCTCAGTCACCCCTTATTGGAATTTTGTGGATTATGTTAACCAGGGATTAGATGATAACCCACAGCTTCTCGAACAACTTAGTTTAATCTTGAGATCACCAACAAGGTCTAATCATCTATTGTGTTGAATCTACTGACATATCATCAGTGGTCTAGCAACTTCTAGGTCTACTTACTATGTGTTATCTTGGTAGCTGCTAGTTATACTATCATTTTTCCTTTTATATTGCTCAGACTACACAGACTTATACTTTGAACTTTGCATCTTATTCAATTTAAACTTTTAAAGTCCTAAGTGGGTTGTTCCTCGGTATCACAAATACGATCTAAAGCTTACCTCTCCTCCTCCCTCGTTTTTTTTATTTATATATATAATGTTACTTCCTAAACCTATTCTCCCCCTAAAATTCTAAAACCGTAAACGATTTGCATTTTTAGGATTTTACTAGGTAAAGAAATAACACTAATTTAAGTAACTACTTGAAATAAATTAGATAAATAAGGAAAATGAAAATTAAAAGAAAAATGGACTGTACGCATCGGACTACACATGGTCATCTTCAGGAATTACATCACTTTTCTTTTTAACGCCGTTGACCTCCAACAAATATAGAAAACGTGGTTTATCAAAAGCCTTTGTATAGAGGTCAGCGCGTTGAAAATCAGTATTTATTTTAACCACATCAATTAGGTTCTTTTCAAAACAGTCACGTATAAAGTGATATTTTATACCGATGTGTTTGGTCATAAGATGTTGGACCGGATTTTTAGTTACTGCAATTGCAGCAGAGTTATCAACAAAAATAGGAGTAGAACAGAAATTCAAACCGTAGTCCCGCATTTGCTATTGAATCCATATGATTTGTGAACAGAAACTTGCAGCAGCAACGTATTCGGCTTTGCATGTTGACAAAGCAACCGAGGTCTGCTTCTTACACTCCAAGTCACTAATCTCCTCCCAAAGAATTGACATCCTGCTGATGTAGATTTGTAGTTCATCTTGCAGCCGTCGTAATCCGAGTCACTATACGCCGTAAGCTCGAAGTTGTCATCATGTGGATACCACAACCCTAGTGTTGGTGTACACTTCAGATAACAGAAGATCCTTTTGATCCCTATTAGATGGTTAACTTTTGGCTCTGCCTGATATCTCGAACATAGACATGTAGCATACATGATATCAGGTCTTGAGGCCGTGAGGTACATTAGAGATCCAGTCATTCCTCGGTACATGGTGGCATCTACCAGATCACCATTCTTGTCAATAACACCACTGCGAAATCCATGTTTCACAAGGTGCGTGGTGAGTTTCTCATACCCGGATCTAGGAGCTTGATGAAACCCGTATAAAGCCTTGTCAAGTTTGTAAACTCTGTCGCGATGATATGGATCCTCAAATCCCTCGGGTTGACTGACGTACACTGTCTCTCGGATTTCACCATGAAGGAATGCACTCTTCACATCCAATTGATAAACTTTAATCTTCATATACCATGCATAGGCAAGGAAGATGTGAATGGCTTCCATTCTTGCCACGAGTGCAAACACTTCATTATAATCTATTCTCTCAACTTGTCGAAATCCTACTACAAGTCAAGCCTTGTTCTTGATGATGACACCTTGGTCATCTTTCTTACATTTTGTTGGACCAAAAGAACCAATGAGCCAAGATCTAGAAAACCTCTAAGTCCCACATGGTATCACAAAAACTGCTGAAAGACTCATCAGAAGTTTGACAAGTGCTGAAGACTTCAACAGCTGAAGATCAAGTGCTGAAGACTGCATCAGCTGAAGAACTAAAGTGCTGAAGTATAACAGCTGAAGAACACAAGTACTAAAGCTGAAAGACCAAAGTACTGAAGTACAACAGCTGAAGAGTTTACAAGTGCTGAAGATCAACAACTGATGTACAAAGTCTGAAGACAAAGACTGAAGACATCAGCTGATGATATCTACTGAAGTCATAAGCTGATGAAACATCTGAAGGTTAAAGTCTGAAGATCAAGTACTGAAGCCTCAGTAGTTTGTCACAACTGCTGAAGAGTACTTCTTCAGTAGTTGTGATATCAGTAGTTTTATATTTCTAGTTTCAGTAGTTTTATATTCAGTAGTTTTGTAAAACGACTGAAGAGCTTGTTCTTCAGTCGTTGTAGTTTCAGTAGTTTTATATTTTGTACTTAACACTCTGATATGTTCGTAGGTTGTGAACATTTCAGTAGTTTGTTAAGAGTTAGTTATTTTTGTATTAGATCTGCCAGTTGTCACTTTCCGTGATAACAGCAGTGATTGTTGCACTCTATATAAGGAGTGACAACCTATTGTAATAGGGAATGAATGACGTGAATGAATGAATGATTTGATTAGAAACATTCATATCTATAAACATTCCTTGAATCAGAAATATATTCTCTCGCTATAACCGTATGTGCTCTTAATGTATACAAGCATCGACTTCTTGCTACAATGTCTAATTCCTATTCTTATTCGCGCTGCCTTGGACTCTAATACATCAAACTTGTGATCGCTGATCCTGTCAAATGGTATCAGAGCAGGTTAATCATTGATCGATCTAATAATTGATCATTGAAACTGCTATTCAAGATCTAAGTTTGATTGAATTAGCTTTTGTTTTTGCAAGAAACGGTTATAGAGATTGAATTTTCTGTATTTCTGGTCATTCATCCTGAGATCTTTCTTGTTTTCATTGAGTTGGTTGGTCTGTGTAAAACTTTTAAAAGCTTGAAAATTGTTTTTGAACTGAAAATGACTACTCCCTCCAATGATCCTCACAATACTGGTTCCTCAACCAAGCCACCAATGCTGGTTAGGGATGAGTATAACATATGGCAAAGACGAATGCTCCATCACCTGTCTGTAACAGCGCAGGTTGTTGGACATCAGTGGTACATGGTCCACACAAGCCTATGGTGAATAACCCCGAAACCAATCAAATGGTTCCGAAGAGGAGGGAGCAATACTCAGATGAGGATAAGAAGTTGCTTGAAATTGATGCAAAAGCCATGGAATTCTGGCCATGGCATTGCCAAATGAAATCTATTCTGGGCTAATGCATCATGAAACTGCCCATGACCTCTGGAATGCTTGAAAGAACAAATTGGAGGAACAGATGA
The DNA here is from genome assembly GCA_025506515.1 of Flaveria trinervia. Classification (NCBI taxonomy): domain Eukaryota; kingdom Viridiplantae; phylum Streptophyta; class Magnoliopsida; order Asterales; family Asteraceae; genus Flaveria; species Flaveria trinervia. The sequence goes on along the minus strand of CM046450.1, from coordinate 30,325,203 downwards.
GGTCTTGGCAAATAATAGAGAAATCCTGCCCAACAATATGAGACATTTTCTCATAGAAAGGGTGAGACACTGACTCAACAATATGAGCGGTTCTCTTGTTTGATCTCTGAATTAAAAATGGTCAAACTTGAGTACACAAATATCCAGATGAATAACAGATTTCTCAGATCACTGCCTGAGAGATGGGACACATATACTATTGTCCTACGCTCTAGTGCAAGTTTGGGACAAACTATCTCTCACCCAACTCCATGGGAAACTGCTCACGTTTGAGAGAGAGATAGAACAGAAGAGAAAGCTGTCTTCATCTGGAAAGCTCGCTGAAGACTTTGTACCAGGCAACACTGCCTTGGTGGGTCATGAGTCAGAATATGCTTCATCTGAATGCCAGTATGATGAGCATATTAATTTCTCTTCAAGCACTTCTGATTCTGCATTTGTGAGTGTTGATGGTCAGTTTACTGGGTGTAATAATGACATCTATGCTTCATTATGGATGATCTCAAGGGGATTGCTGATGATGACTTATAAGAGATGGATATTTTGAGCCAAATGGGCCTGATAAATATCAGATCTCAGAAGTTCTATAAAAGAACTGGAAGAAAATTCCCAGGACTCTCTGGCAAAACCAAAGTTGGGTTTGACAAGAGCAAGTTGAGGTGTCATAAATGCCAAAGGCTTGGACACTTTGCAAGAGAGTGTAGATCAACTGGATCTAACTCCACTGCACCCTTTGTGACTTTTCCTGGCAATAGTCAACAACACAGAGGGCAACATCCTGTCACTTCTAGTCATCATCCTCAACAACAATCTCCGGCATATTTTGTTCCTCAGGGTCAAATGCATATCCGTACCCTTGTTATTACATGCCACAGTCAAATCAAGTTCAAGTTCCTATGGCACCACAACCTCATGCACTACCAGAACCTCAACATCCCATCTCATCAACAAACTCAACCTCAACAACACAGCTTCTTCACCCCAGGAGTTGTTGACTGGAGCAGTTACCAGATGACATGTCTGGTCATGACCAACTGTTCTCAGGTGCTGGTCAACATGGTGGTGACAGTCCTTTTGGGAATCTAGCTCTTATGGCTTTGGAGTCTGCTGATACTTCATCTTCTAATGCCTCCACACCTCAGGTATCACAGGTATCCTCTGAGGCAAAAGCCAAATTATGTTCTGAACCATGCATAGCAGCATTTGCTTCCATTAGAGAAGCAAATGTAGCTCTAATTAATAAGAACATTGAGCTAGAACAATAATTTCCAAAAAACAAGCTGAGTTTGAGTCTGTGCTCAAGATAAAAATGATGAGATTTATAAACTGAATTGCCAAATAATTGATGATAAGGCTAGAGAAGAGGTACTTCTAGAGAAGTACAAAGATCTCAAAGAAACCCTTGCAGTTACCCAGGCAGAGTGTGATAGATGGGTACAATCATGCAAAGGTTTTGAAATGCTTCTTAGTAAGCAATCTGCTTCAAATGTGAAGTTTGGAATTGGTTACAATCACACTGCTCCACCTACAGATTTTACCCCAAGAGCAGAGGAAGAATCTGATGGTGAGAGTGATAACCAATCCATCACATCATGTGATCTACCTTCTGATACAGCACAATCGGAAGTAGCAGTCAGCATCAAGCCCTCTTTGAACTTATCAGCTGATGCTGATGGTTCAAATGCTGACACTCACATGATCAATGAGTTGATCAACTCAGGAGTTAATTCTGAAGGTCCTGAAAGGACTAGAGAGCAGGATTTAACACCTGAAGTTCAAACTTCAACTGCTGTCAGTACTGAAGTGAAGAAAAAACTGACAGTAGAAAGAGTTGAAGTCTACTAAAGAGGCAGTCAAGAAAGCAACCAATGCTTCCAAAGCATTGAAGAACAAGTCTTCAGTTGCTTCACCCTCTTCAGTGATGATCAACCTAAGATGAAGAAGAAACCATGTGAAGTGTGGTTTGTTCAATCATCTTACAGATGATTGTTGGTACAAAAGAGGTTCCAAACTCAAACAAAAAGAAGAAATTAATGAGAAATGGTAAAAATGAAAACTGAGTTTG